>JAURVB010000434.1:0-15781 GCA_033002965.1 Piper betle | reverse complement strand
TCTCCCGGGCCATGTTGCCTTCTCTTTCTTGGTGGTCTGGCTTGGCCTTGGATGACCAGGACGTGGTTTGTTGGAGCCTCACGGCGTGGATTGCGGCGGGGCAGGGCGGGCTGGCTAGTCGGAAGTATAGCTGGTGGTGGTAGGGCCGGCGGAGGAGGCGAAACGCAACCAACATGTTTGTTTGTATTATTATTATAAGGATGGACGGGGAGAGAGTCCGGTGACGGGGTACGAAGAGTGATGGATGAACAGTGATGGGGATCAGTTGGGCGTGCATGCCCTGTGCTACGTGGTGACTGTTGAAAGAGAGGGCCTGCTCAACTTTACACGTAAAGTAGATGCGTAGAAGATGACTGGCAGGTACTAGTTGATGGGGCAGATCCAAGTAGAACATTTCGACAAGACGACAGAGAAAACCCGTCAGTGTTTTTTTCGTTTTAAGGTGAAGACCCTTCATCAATCTAGCGCTAGCACTTTGTTTTAAAAAGAAAGACTGTTGTACTACACTTGTACTAGCAACGCCATCTATCTTATTATTCCCTCCAGGGTCCCGGCATAACCTAAAGATGGATATCAGATGGAAGGCGCAAAGTGGCACTTCAGAAATTTTAAATGCGAGTGAATATTTGTATGTTACCGTTTAAGTAAAAATACCTTGCACCCCTCTTCTGCACAAAGTATTATCTATAACTTTTGTTTTTTTAAATAATTACTTACACCTCTCTTACACAAAAAGTATTATTTACAACCTCTCTTTTTAAAAAATAATCACTTATAACCCCTGAGTTCTAATATTGTTAGTAGTTAAATATTAATGATGTAACTGAAATTAGATTATATTTTAACTTGATTCCATAACAAACTCAGACCTCGAGGAAAAACAATAAAATATAATATTTGCATTATTTTTTTAACTAATTATTATTTTATTAACTCAAATATAAATATGCAACTTTAATATTAATGCTAGCAATGGATTGATATATTGATGATTGGGCAAAGAAAACTAGACCACATTTTAACTTGATGATGTTGCAAACTCGGATATGTCATCAAAAGAACTTTAACATCATAAATATTTAAACATTTATTAGTAACATTTTGATTTAATTAATACATTAATAGGCTAAGAAAATGATACTAAAATATTTTTTATGACATTTGAATTTTTTCACATTATTGTTTGAGTGACGAGCACTCCATCGGTCAGCCACTCAAATAAACAAAAATATTAAAGCGTTGATTCGAATGGTTCGGGTGACGGGGATCACATCATAGCGCTATTACATATGAATGTCGAGTTAAATGTATAAGAAATAAATAAAGAGCAAGATACTGAAGATTTTTTACATGGTTCCACACCAATTTCAATGTGAGATCCGATGAGTCCGTCCTCGATGAAATTTTAACTCACAATCTACTATTCTTCATTCCTTTACTATTTATTGGATTTTTTCCACTTTAATTCCTTAACTTCAAACATAGTTCGTCTCTTGAAGGTTTTAAAACTGGTCCATGCAATGTTCAATGATAACGTGTCCAAAATGTGGAAAATGGTAGGGTACTGAATTTCATACAAATCGGAGTGCGGGAGGGTATTGGATAAATTCCTAAGTTAAAATCTCAGTTGAGGGAGATTTGGTGCGCTTCCAACAGTGCTGATTCGTGGGCCGGACAACTGGATCTCAATGCAGACACGACACGAAGATGTAGACAGCTGATCTCAGGCACGATCAGGTTTGTGGACACGGTCAAATTCAAAATCCAAGCGGATCTGACAACGGCGAGATGGTCAATACCAATAAGAGGCCAAAACCGTTTAGTCTTCCCGATACCTCCTTCCTCCTGACGTCGTCGCCGGTGTTTGGGCTTCTTCTCCGGCACCGACGAACTTCAATCAACCAGGCTCCAAGCTGGTAGAACTCCAACAATCAGGGGCAGCAAGCGGCAAGGTCAAGCCCCGGCAACAGTGATCCAAGTTTCCCCGGTAGTGTTTGCCCTCTCCTTGAATCGGCCTCGGCAAACTCGCAGCAACTGGCACCAAGACGGCAATCTCCCTCCCTTGGCAACAAAAGGCTCCACGGAACGGCAGCAGTACTTTACACCGGCGAGGTTATGATCAGCAACTTGTCTTCAAGCTTTGACGTCCGGAAGCACCTCGGTGGAGCAGCGACTTGATGGATCTTTTATGCGGCACCGCAATAGCAAGGCTCCAAGGCGAAGTTGATCAGAAACTCCTCCCTTGACGAAGCAACAACATGGTAGGTGTTACACGGGTGTAAAATTTTTTGCCCTTAATCCTCTCTTTATGTAGCATATTTTCACCCTCGAGAACAATGTCTTCTATAAATTACGCATAAATTACACAATAAAAAATAAACTCCTTTCTAATTACTAGTAATATCAATGACTACTTTCTATTCTTAGCCGATATCTTTTACAACTTCTACACCCGAGTACCACACTATTCTAAGTTAAGAAATTACTACCCGAACAGAAACCTCAATTGGGGTTAACTCGTACCCTTGTTTGCACCTTACTCAATCACTCGTACTCGATTACACGCAAGCACACCCGATATAGTATTCTCGGCTATGAGTACTTCCTACCGATAAACTATCCTGAGAATCAAGTAAAACCTTCCTAGTCACTACCCGATCTTTACCAAACACTAATTCTTGTGTTTGGTTGTGCCGGCCTTTACCCTTGCTTGTCTCGCTAATTAGTCCTCGTTGTCTATTATAAACTTCGACTACGACTCGGTATTAAAGTTCCTTGCCTAATTGCGACAAATAACAAGCAAAAATGCAGATTTACGGGAACTAATCCCAACTTTATATTAGCACAATAATACAAGAATAAAAGCATTTAAATTCTCTCAACCACACGCTCGACCTTGTGGACAGGCCCGCTAGGCCTTGCCCCAATGCTACTCGTTCACAAAGGGTCTCACTCAAATCAACCCTCTAACAAACATTCCTCACAACTACACACCCCTAGTTGAACTCCCCAATGAGAATAACTTATACATGAATTTAATTCAAGCAAACATGAATTTAAATCAGTAACAACGGCATGTACACAAGTACCTTAATTAACCTCAAAGATCCCTCAAAGTCTAAAGTTTCAATCCCTACACCAAGAGATTGACCATGACAACTTCCTCCATCTTCTTCCTTGATTTGGCCCTCTTCATTTAAAATGGAGATGTTGAGAACTCTCGTAAGGCCTCTCAAAGACGTCCTCCCTCTTTTTTGATTGATCACCTCTCTCATAATAATCTCATATGTCCAAAGATCTAGCTTATTTATATAAGAACAGCTTCTTACTTTATTGCAAACTTTAACTTGGCTAATAGGAAAGAGTCCACACTTTGTCTAACTCTTCTTAGATGCCCTCTCCAAGTCTAAGAAGAACTCAACACGTTCCTAGATGAACTCCTAAGCTCATGGAAGAACTCCCTAGACCAAAGAACCTCAAAACCCAACATCCAACTCTAAATAGGGTTAGGGTTTGATCCTGGCTCCACCAAAACTCCGTCTCAGCTCCTTCTCCTAGTCAACCTCAATGTCTAAGTTCACCACTTCTCTAAGTTGTTCAAGAACTCCTCCTTGAAGTCTCGACCAAGCCCAAGTTCACCAAGAAGTCTCACAGTCACTAGTTAGCCCATACGCACAACTGTTACTGGTAATCCTACTTGTACTAGGATTCCTAGTGTAACTAGATAATGACTACCAAATCCCAGAACTCTACTTTCCAACTCTCAGTCATCACCTAGCACTCCCGATAATGCTTGGTCAATCCTCTCGGCACTCCCGAGTCTAGTTCTTGGCATGCTCGGTAATTAGCTCCTACCACTACCAACAATAGAGGTGGGCATCGGTCGGACGGACGTCGGACAAGTTATTGACCGCGTTTGTCCAAAATTTTATCGGACAAAACTTGTCCAATCGAGTCAATGTCTGACTTATCTGTCAGGCCCAAGCAACGTTTGTGATACGGTCCGAAATCACCCCCAAATTCCTAACCCTAACTATGAGAGCACTATTCACACACGCCGCCGCCGTTGCAGCCTCCTGCTGCTCCGCCCTCCGCCGCAGCCTCTTGCCGCCGCCCTCCCCCGCCCTCCGCTGCCCTCACCCACCCTCCCCTGCCTCCGCCGAACCGCCACCATCTGCAACTGCACGCCTCATCTCCGCCACCCTCTGCACGCCGTGTAAACCATCTGCCGCTGCCTGCCTCCGCTCCCCTGCGTGCACCGCCTGCCTCCGCCGGACCGCCACCCTCTGCTACTGCGTCCTCGTGTCTCCGCCACCCTCTGCGTGCTGTGTGAACATCCTGCCGTCGCCTGCCTCGGCTGCCCTGCCTCCGCCGCTCCAGCCTCTACCGCTGCTTGCCTCTGCCGGACCGCCACCCTCTGCACGTTGTGTAAACATCCGTCGCTGCCTGCCTTGTCTGCCCTGACCTCTGCTGCCAGCCTGCCTCCGCTGAACCGCCGCCTGCTGCTCGCCGTGTGTATCATCTCTTGACTTATCCTAAGTTTAGTTTATTTTATATCTAGGATTAATTCTTATTATTTTATAAGGTTAGATTATTTATACTTGGATGATAATGTAAAAAAATTTATACTAACGAAATTGTGCAGTGTTTGAGCTATAAAAATTTGTGCAATTGTTTGGTGAAGGAAGCTTGCATCTTGGAAGGAATAGGTACTGTCAAAGTGTCAATTAATAATATTTGTTGATACCACTTTTATAAATGGAATTGATTTACACTAGTTATGACATTTTATATTTATAATTTGATTTTTTTTTCACAGATGGATCATGCAAGTTCATTACTAAATGTAAATGAACAAAGTGGAGGTGGAAAAGATAGCAAAAATTCGATTGCTAAAGAAGGAGAATCTCTGGATGGTGCATTATCAAAAAAAGAAAAATGGCATCCGGTGTATGGGCCTATTTTGATAGAAAATATGATAAGAATGGAACATTTGCTATTTGTCGTTATTGTGAAAAGAAGTTTGAGGGAGCCAGAAGTTATGGAACTACTCATTTATGGAGGCATGTTGAAGGGAAATGCCCTAATTTCAAAATGAAGAGGACAAAAAACATAAGTGGTGATATTGGGCAACAAATTTTCAAGATGGGAGTGAAAAAAGATGGAGACAATAAAATAGAAGTTTGGAAATTTGATTAAGGAAGGAGTAGATTAGAGTTGGCCGAGGCAATTATCTTGCATGAGTATTCGTTTTCAATTGTGGAACATGAAGGATTTAGAAGGTGGGTTAGTAACTTGCAACCACAATTTGTGATGGTTTCTAGGAGAACAATTACAAGAGATTGTCTTGGAATTTATGAAAAGGAGAAAAAATGTGTTTGACATTTTTGGAAAAAGTTAAGAGTCAAATTAGTTTTACCAGTGATATTTGGACATCTTCACAGAATATTGCTTATATTGTTTTGACAGCTCATTTTATTGATGAAAATTAGAAATTGCAAAAAAATATATTAAATTTTACCAAAGTTGAAAGTCGAGCATACTGGAGAATGCATAGCCAAGTGTCTTATTAGTAAAATTTGTGAGTGGCAACTTGATAAAAAGGTTTTTACGGTTGCATTTGACAATGCAAGTGCAAATGATGGAGCTGCCAAAGAAATGAAGTCTTTTTTCTCAAGTAGAAGTCCAAATCTTGCAGGTGATTGTTTTCACGTGAGATGTTGTACTCATGTTTTGAACTTAATTGTTCAAGATGGGTTGAATGAGACTGCTAAGTCTATAGAGAAGGTTCGTGAATGTGTGAAATATATTAAAGGTTCAACTATAAAGAGTGATTGTTTCTACAAATATGCAAGTCAATTGAATGTACCTAAACATTCTTTAGTGCTTGATGTGAAAACTAGGTGGAATTCTACTTACAAAATGATTGGTGTGGCTTTAGATTTCAAAGATGTTTTTGAATGTTATAGTTGCTTTGATGTGAATTTTATATGTCCTTTTGAGGATGAATGGGAAGATTTAAGAGTGATACATGAATGTTTGGCTCCATTTTATGAGTTAACCGAAATTTTTTCCGGCACTAAGTATCCTACATCAAATATGTTTTTCAACATGATTTGTGAGCTCAAGCTTCAATTGATAGAATGGTGTAGTAGTGAATCATATTTGATGTCATCAATGGGAAATGCAATGTTGAAAAAGTTTGATAAATATTGGAAAGAAGTAAATATGTTATTGGCGGTTGCTTTGATTTTGGACCCTAGATCAAAATTGACTTTTGTTGTGTACTATTTTCACACGATTTACAAGGAAGAGGGAGACGATATGGTCACAAAAGTGAAACAATATTTGACAAACATGTATAATATTTATTCAAGTGTAATGAAATCTAGAGTTAGATGTATGTCAAATAAGCCCATTATTGAAATTGAAAGTTCATCAAATATTCATCCTATTGGAGGCTTAAGTAGGAGATTGCAAGGAGTAAGTAAGTTGATTATGGAATGTTCATCAAAGGAGCCAACACGAACTGATTTAGAGAATTATTTTGATGAATCAACTATTCCTTTTGTGGATGGAGTAGATGAGCAATTTGATATATTGTCATGGTGGAGATTGAACATAGTAAAATATCATATTTTGGGAAAAATTGCTCAAGATGTTTTAGCCATTCCTATGTCAACCGTCGCCTCCGAATCCGCATTTAGTATTGGAGAACAAACAATTGGCTCAACTAGGAATAGTTTGAGCCCAAAAACACTTGAAACTTTGAAATGTGCCCAAAATTGGTTGAGGAGTGAATCTGAAGGTAATCCATATTTTATATCTATTCATTTTCTATTTTTGATGTATTTTTATATATATTTTTTTTCTTACTATATTTTTTACTTATAGGGAAACAACAAAGTTCATCATCAAATTTATTTGGAACAATGAATATAGAAGAATGGGAAGATATTGATGATTATGTTGATGAAGATAATATTCCAACATCTTCATGTCTATAATCACCACTAGTGTCTTCTCCACCTCTGAGCTCTCCAGGAGAGGTCTGTGTTTCTTTCCCCTGTTGCGTCTTGTTGACTTTGATTGAGCTTGCTCATGTGTGTGTTTGCATGCGTTAGCTGGTTGTTTTGCTAGGGGAGTAGTTGCTTGTCTTGTTGTAATTGAGTGTGTTAATTCACTTGTGTGATCTGTGGGAAATTTGTGTCTGTCCATTATCATTAGTACTAATTATTAGTGATGCTTAATTTTGACATTTGAAAATGGGTTTTGGCTTTTTCAGGGGTTGGAATTACTGTGTTTGTGTGACTTTCTTAGCTGGTTTCTTGTTGGAGCTGACATTGTTGGTGGGGATGACCTTATTGATGAAATTAAGAATGGTAATTCGTTTAAGTTGTTTATTGTTTATTGACCTTATTGAACACATTCTAAATGTGTGTATCCTACTTAAGATGTAAAACCCAAGATTTGAGTCAGGGTTTTATATTCAGAATCGGTCGGTTCGACCGTTATTTTCGAGTCGAGTCAGTTTCAGAACACGTGTACTGAGCCGACGCCAGTCTCGTGTATGAGCCATGAGGGTCATGTGTACCCAAGTATATGATGATAACGTCATGAACATAGCAGAAAAGAATGAGTTATCAGAATATATGAGAGTATGCAGTTCATTTTTTTTTATTATGATATATAATGCATCGTAGAATTAGTTTTAGGCCGTTTACTGTGTTAGGACGCGTTACCGGTATTTTGGGTGGGTTGATAGTTCTAGAGCATATCATTATAATTTTTTGTGTGTTGTTTGATTTTATGGGATTTTTTCCAAATTTTTTTTTAGAATTTTTACAACTTAAATATTATTTTGACTCGAGTCAAAGACGAGTCAAGTAATATTTACGAGTTTGCCACCACACACACCCCCGACCTTTCCCTTCTTCTTCCCCAAACCCTTGTCGCGCGCCGCCACTGCGCATGCCGCCGCCGCTGCCGTGGACGCCTGCCCGGCCGCCGATCGTCGCTGCCCAGCTCCGCCACGGCGCTGCCGTGCCGCCCCGACCAGGCCCGACCACCATCGGGCCGCCGCGACGCTGGAATCGCCACGCCTAGCGCCGCAGCTGCATTTGGTCGCGTCGCCGATTCTGCCGCCGGTGACCGTCCCAGCCATCATCCAGTGGTCGCCTCAACACCACCGACCACCCAGCGACCTTCCCCGACCGGAACGGAGGCCATCACCGCCGTGGCTGGCCGATCTAGCCACCCATCGCCGCCGGCCCTGTTTTAGCCATTTTCCGGTGAGCCGCCACCTCTATTGGCCGCGTCGACCTCGTAGATGAGACGGGCTTGCCGAGCCGGTTCCGAGGGTACCCAATACGACCACCTTCCGGCCAGTAGATGCCGTCGGCAATTGTTGCCGGAAAACCACCGGAAGCCGTCGAAAAACCGGAATTTCTGGAATTCACTGGAATTCACCGGATCTTCCGACTAAGGAAAATACGATGTTCTACCTATTATACGTACCTGACTTGCGGGTTCGTCCGACTGTAATCCGCTAACCCTAATATGAACGGGGCATAAAATTATATATTAGTATAATTTTACTCGCGTCGAAAATGCATGCAACTAAATATTTATTATATGCCACATTAATTAATTTATTTAATTCGATAAGGTTCAACAGTTCTTTATTTAATTAATTATGCTATCGCGTAATTTCTACGCGATTATCTTTTATTGATCCATTATTTTACTTTACGAATTTATTATAAGAATAATCATTTTATTTATCAAATATAACTTTTATATGATAAAGGTGAAGTCTCTATTAAATATTCCTCATAACCCTTCAATTTAAGTTAATTGCTTTTAATCAGCCGATTAATTAATTACCGTTTATCGTGATCGAAATTTATTAATTTCATGTAATAATTTATAAATTTATTATTTTGACCACTTAACTCATATTCCTTTAAATTAATTATTTCAATGATTTTAACACGAGTTGGTATTATTATTATGATTTTTAACTCAACCCATATCGAGTCAACCCGAAATTACAAAACTGCCATTCTTCTTCTTCTTCTTCTTCTTCTTCTTCCCGTCACCATTCTTCTCTTCACCCAAAACCAGTACCAAGCTCTTCTCTTTCGACCAAAATCTAGATCCTATCCTTCACCCATTGTCTCCCTTTCCTAGCAACCAAATTAGCAACAACAATCAAAGGGCGACTGCACCACCACAGCGACGAACCAGCAGCCATGGCGACCTCAACCTGCTGCTATGGCGACTCAGACATGGCCAGCAGCACCGCCCCACGCGTCCCCTTCTTCCCGCACAACAACCCAATGCCCAGAAGAAGAGAAACACTACCCTACAGCATGGTATATGCAACTGGTCGTGACACAAACACCATGGTGCTGTTGCTGCAATTCAGCAGGACGTGCTACCATCCTTGGCAATTTCAGCAGGACGTGCTACCATTCTTGGCTGTAAATTCTATGAAATCTCACCTTTAATTACTACAACATGAGTAAGGACGTTGATGCAGCAACTGATTAGCAAAAGATTATGACTTGTTGCTGTAATTAATCACAAACACACAAGAATTGCTGCACGGCAGCAACTTATGTTCGTGGGTGAATTCCTGGTTCTAATCCAGTTACATCCTCCCTTTTTCTTGTTGATTTCAGGTCTTAGTTTCCATGATTATCTTGTATTATAATCTTTGATCATATGTATGCATGCAAACTAAGAAGAAGAGAGGAAGAAACTTACCAAAACAATGGGGAAGCCGGCGTTTGTCCAAGGAGCTTATGTGCATGACGCCCCCCTCCTCCTTATAAAATGAAAGAAGGCCTAGGGTTTATGAAAACACACTTCGTTGCCGGGTAAATGGGTAAGTGATACGGTTCACTTTACTAGTTTAAACGGTTAAATGGTATGGTTTACTTAACCGGGTAAAAATACTTAACCGGTTAACTAATACTTTCCACTTGACCGGGTAATTGATAATTAACCGGGTAGCGGGTAAATAATTTAAATAAATTCATGGATACCAACGTTCAATCCCACCGCGTCGAATATATACATATATATTTATTTATTTATTTATTATTATTTTTTTCCGGGTCTTTACATGTACCAAATCAGTGATTGCCGTTGAAGGCCAGTTGGCACTGATAGAAGTAGCTATTCCAGATTTTAGGAGATTACAATGAGTGCAGCATAGGTTTACCATTATATGTGTCAGCACATGATCCAAACCCCTCTGGATCAGACACATATGGTTAGACAACTTGAGCCTAGTTGTGAACAACCAAGATATGTAAGAGATAGTAGAGTGGATTACGATGTATATGATCAAGATTAGAATTTCAGTACTAGATAGAATTATCACTGACAGAGTTGCACAACCGCCGACCGAGTGCACAACCGCCGACCGAGTGCACAACCACTGATCCAGTGCGCAACCACCGACCGAGTTGCACAACCGCCGACCGAGTTGCACGACCACCGACCGAGTCACACAACCACCGCCACGGTGCACAACCGCCGTCCGAGATGCACTACCACCGACCGAAGATGCACTACCGCCGTCCGTGTATTGCTCATCCGCCGACCGAGTAGATTAGTTAGAGCTTAGTAGGGCCAGAACTTGAAGAACAAGATATAGCTACAATGGAAGTTAGCAGAACAGAGAAGAGTTAGGAAAACTGAGGTTATTTGGATGAGATAGCATAGGATATGACTTCACAGCTCTCTTGCAATCATTGTCTTGACCTGACACCCTTGGGTCAGATGTAGTATTGCAAGATAACCCCATCAAGCACTGTTAGTGACAGTCTCATAGGGATGCGCATGGACAGAATCAGGGAACATGACAGTATGACCTCCAGATGGGACGGTCACAATGATCAGATTGTGTAAATTACATGATAATACATGCATGGGCCACAACCAATATACATAGATCAGATGGTTAGTAGACGGTCACACATGCTGTTGAACCCATTTAGTGATGGGCCAACCAGCGATAGGAGTTGACTTGTACTAGAGTATTGGGCATGGATAGAGGGTTAATGAGGAAGGGTCTTTCAGAAGAGATAGTGATTTCCTTATGTTTCGCCAGCACGATTAGGTTCTCACCTTGAGACCATAGGATTGAGCCTTGCCCTGAGTATAGAGGTACCTTTATGGTACTGATTAGGGTTTACAGTATAGGTAGATGTTTGCAGACTCGATCTTCTGATGAGGATTTCACCCAGCAGAGCGATGTAGAGACTTCGATGCAGACCAGATGGAGTGATATCAGTGTATGCTCATCTTTATTGATAGCCTTGCTTGAGAGTCTACCACAGCGGTAGTAGTCATGTGAGTTGAGATTAGTACTACAAATCGGTACGGGACGGCAGGTCACACACCACTGAAGAGCGGATGAGACACGCGTCAAACCTCACTATAAGTCCCCGTAGACTTGAGGGGAGACAGTGGTTCTTTGGGTCGTTTGAACCCCGCCCGTTTAGAAGTGCGTGACTAGTACAGTATCGAGAAACACGTGCCTACTGTTAGCTGATTAAACTAGAGCCAATTAGGAGCCATTTTTGAGATTCGTCATTGATTGACTATTCCACAGCCTGATCACCTGTGGCATAGTGAATTGTGGTGATCTTAGAGACAAGTCCATAGACCTACCAATATTTTGGGCCACCCAGTATGCTACATAGGGATTTTATCTCCCCTACTATTCATGAGACCTTAACCTTACCATAGATAAGAGTTGCGCAGCAGAAGCGTGTGGGCCTATAACCCACAGGTCCCAGGATCCCCTGTTTACCTGGCGTCAGATACCACATGTGAGGATGAGATACTACTTATTGAGAGCTCTTGAGTAGTGAGATTAGATTTCCACGAGATTCAACCTCCCTTCTTATAACCCAGAGATATCAGACAGAGTGGAGTTTTCACTTGAGGATTTCCACTCACCCTTTTGTATCAGTTTTACTATCAGTTTACCCGGATGATTGAGATGAGTATACATTGATCAGAGCACGTCCCACAGACCAGATGCAGATGCTATAGCCCTATGCAGAGTATGTTATCATACTCCTTGAGGCACGCTGTGCATGTACAGGTGTTCTCGCGACCATCCCGTCACAGAGTTGTACTTAGTGGTTGTATAGATAGCCACCGGAGCCATAGTATACATTAGAGTCATAGCAGCTACCCTTGTTCTCTTATAGAACAGAGTGAGATACATGACTCAGGACCGAGTCAACTAGAACCAAGCGAGCGGTCCAGTTCCTTGTATAGGGACACCTGAGAGTTGGACCTAGACTGGCGACAGTGAGCCATGCAGCTCATTAGGGTATCTACCGTACTTAGCAGGAGACTCATAGCAGGCCTTGAGGTGACTGTAGGACCTAGAGTAGAATTCCTGCGAGTACATGTAGGTGACTGTTCACAGATGACGATTAGAGGGACATGGGTAGATGTTAGCAGGTAGGTCTTACCCTTGGCGTAGTTTTCCAGACATAGCCCAGATTAGAACCTTACGATACTCTAGAGTATCGGCTTGACCAACCCAGTAGGCCCTTAAGGGTGACCTAGGGTTTTTTCGCCGAGTTAGCAATAGGGATCATAACAGAAGAGAATCATGATGGTAATGTCAGGAAAGGCACAGATACCTTAGAAACAGAATGTGGATATTGACAGCATCAGAAGTAGAACCGCCGTGACGGTGCAGCTACAGTGAGGATTTACATGACTATTGAAGAGTAGAGGATACAACTGGTGTGTATCTAGCTTCCATGTAGTAGTTCAGCAGAACCTCCTTGAGTTAAAATTCCGAGGACGAAATTTTTATAAGGAGGGAAGGTTGTAAAACCCACGATTCGAGTCAGGGTTTTATATTCAGAACCGGTCGGTTCGACCGTTATTTTCGAGTCGAGTCAGTTTCAGAACACGTGTACTGAGCCGACGCCGGTCTCGTGTATGAGCCATGAGGGTCATGTGTACCCAAGTATATGATGATAACGTCATGAACACAACAGAAAAGAATGAGTTATCAGAATATATGAGAGTATGCAGTTCATTTTTTTTATTATGATATATAATGGATCGTAGAATTAGTTTTAGGCTGTTTACCGCGTTAGGACGCGTTACGGGCATTTTGGGTGGGTTGATAGTTCTAGAGCATATCATTATGATTTTTGTGTGTTGTTTGATTTTATGGGATTTTTCCCAAATTTTTTTTAGAATTTTTACAACTTAAATATTATTTTGACTCGAGTCGGAGACGAGTCAAGTAATATTTACGAGTTTGCCACCACACACACCCTCGACCTTTCCTTCTTCTTCCCCAAACCCTTGTCGCGCGCCACCACTGCGCATGCCGCCGCCGCTGCCGTGGACGCCTGCCCGGCCGCCGATCGTCGCCGCCCAGCTCCGCCACGGCGTTGCCGTGCCGCCCCGACCAGGCCCGGCCACCATCGGGCCGCCGCGACGCTGGAATCGCCACGCCTAGCGCCGCAGCTGCGTTTGGTCGCGTCGCCGATTCTGCCGCCAGTGACCGTCGCAGCCGTCATCCAGTGGTCGCCTCAGCACCACCGACCACCCAGCGACCTTCCTCGACCGGAACGGAGGCCATCGCCGCCGTGGCTGGCCGGATCTAGCCACCCATCGCCGCCGGCTCTGTTTTGCCGTTTTCCGGCGAGCCGCCACCTCCATTGGCCACGTCGACGTCATAGATGAGTCGGGCTCGCCGAGCCGGTTCCGAGGGTACCCAACACGACCACTTTCCGGCTAGTAGACGCCGCCGGCGATTGTCGCCAGAAAACCACCGGAAGCCGCCGGAAAACCGCCAGTAGCTGCCGGAAAACCGCCGGAAAATCGGAATTTCTGGAATTCACTGGAATTCACCGGATCTTCCGCGGAGCTCACCCAGTTGAGACTCGATCGAACTTCGGACGCCGATGAGCGCCGAATTTGAGCTCCGAGACGCGCGACGGAACCCTAGCCGTCGCCGATTGCCGACTGACGTGAGGTATAATTACCTCCGATTTGAGTTATTTAAAATTGAGTATGATTGTTAGTATAGCATGCTAGAATTAAGTAGTTGTCATGATGAATGTTAGCACAGTATGCTAGATTTGATTAACCGTCATGAGTAATGCCTAATTATGAGTAAAGGGATGATTGTATGATTTGAGTAATTGCGAATGAATAGTAAGTGATCTAATGAAGTAGATCGAGTCTGAGCATGATAAGTGACCACGACATAACTTAGAAAAACACAATAAAATTGGTATGAATAGGATGAGTTAGGATTAATTAATTTTCATGATTTTCTGATTGTTATGTTGATGGATGATTGCATTGTGATTGTGATGTTATTGAGTTTGATGCATCATTTAGTTAGCGGGCGTTAGTATTTAGTTTTGATGTGTAGGTACGGAGTAGGAGCTCGCCGCCTAGGCGCGATGACACGCTTGGAGCTTCTACCAGGTCCGTTTAGGACTCGTCTCTGTTTTACGATCTTTCTATTGTATGTTTGATTTATTGTCTGCAGGACGGGTTAAGTGGCGTTTTATCGGATCCCACTTAACTCGGGCCATTTAACCGAACATTTTCCGGATTAATAACCCCTCGAGGATGAGATCCCTCGAGGTTGATTTCGAAAACAAGATCCACCACAAGTTGCCTTCGGGCCTATTATATAACTCCCTACCCAAGCCCTATATATATAGTAGTTTTCGCGTTTTCAGTGAGACGAGAGATGGAGAAATCGACTGCACGTACCATGCAGAGGATGCCGTGACAGTCAAAGCGGGCTCTGGATTAGTGCCAGCGGACTGTTCCATTCCCGAGGGATCCTGACAACTCCGCGTTTGAGTTCCTCACACCCGGAGAACGTGGAGGTTTACGGGTACTGTTTAGTACAGCGCATGTCCGGACTTGTGGTTCAAAGGGTACTAAAGGCGACTGCCTGAGAGTACTCGGCCTTCGTGCTCAAGGCCAGGAGAAATATGGAGGTAAGGAGAGGGCTTAGGATAAAGTTTCACGAGAAGTACTGAAAAAGAAGTGCTGAGAGTAGCACAGTACCAGCAGCAGAGCAGTAAGTTCGGGATGCTACCGGGTCTGCAGCCCAGTGGCTCCTCAGTAGTGCCCTTCAGAGTGTTCACGTGGAGTATATGATGATTTCTTTCATATGAGAGTTTGCTCTCATAGCCAGTTTGTTATAGTTATTTTCTTTTCGGACCAGTAACGCTTGTTACTGACGTTTTTCTTATATATATGTAGGTGATAAGCACGAGATGGATGGGCCGGCCTGGACGGAGGAGCAATAAGGTCTTCTGCACACACACATTGGGTGATTGAATGTTTAATGTTTTGTTATGATGTTATTTTATACACATGCTATGATTAAATGTTTGAGCATGATGATATGATGTGAATGGAATGCTAAGACACGATAACAGAATGCAAAATATGATTAGAGTTGCGCAGCGGAAGCTTAGTGGGTTGAGACCCAAGTTTCAGAATGAATACGTTATAAATGAGATTTTGTGAATGAAATTGTTAATGCATGCCGTATATATTTATATATATATTATTTTGACAGGGTGGGCCCATAATTGCACTTTTATGGGAGACTCTGTCAGTTTTACTTCAGAATTTTCATCGATTTTGCTCGTAATTGTGATGGTGTGAAAATTGGTTGCATGTCATCCATGTAGTATCCTGTTAGGGTTTTATGCATTCACACATGCATATAGCAAGTTGGATC
>JAURVB010000433.1:0-99890 GCA_033002965.1 Piper betle | reverse complement strand
ACATTAGGCTCCCAGAAACCCAATTATCTTGTTGTGTTTTGTTATTTGAACCCGCTCGCCTAATCGTTATTTTTCTAGTTGAGTTCGCCAGGATCATCGCAATGCAGTTTACGTTCGCCGCTGCATGAGCTATGAGGGTCATACGCACCACATATGATGACAACGCCATGAACACAGCTATAACGTAACGAGTTATCGACATATGAGAGCATGCCACTAGTTTTTTAATTTTTATATACATATGATCGCAGAATTAGTATTAGGTCGCTAACGCGTTAGACCGTTACCGCGCTTTGGTGGGCTGATAGTTCCAGAGCACATCATTACAATTTTTGGCGTTGCTTCGATCTTACATGATTTTTCCCGATTTTTATGAATTTTTTCAGTGACTTAACACTACCGTTAGTTAATATACTTTCGGACCGTAGTTTGACATCTAGTCGTTATTACTACTTAAATCGCCATCGCTTTCTTACTCAACACATGCTTCCACGCCAAACGCTGTCGCCGCGTCGCTCGTCGCCGCGCCACCGTCCACTTCGCCGACGCCGTCGCCGTTATCGACGCCGCTCAGCCCGGCCATCGGCGTCGCCATGTCGCTCTCGACCATGTCCGGCCTCACCGGCCGGCGCACGCGTCGGAACCGTCGCGCGAAGCGCGGCGCGCGCCTGGTCGCGCGCCGATCGCGCCGCCGCTCGCATCGTCGCCACCATTTATCGGGGCCGCCGCGACACCGCCGACCCTCGCGTTGGCTTCGACCGGAACGAGGTCGTCGCACCGTGGTCGGCCGCGACTTAGCGACCATCGCCGCCGGCTCCGTTGGTTCGCTCTCGCGAGTCGCCACCGGCCGATCGCGCGAACTACAGATGTGCTCGCGCCGCGAGCCGGCCCGAGGGTACCCTACACGACCCTCTTCAGCCAGTAGACGCCGCCGGCGATTGTCGCTTGAAAACCGACCCAAGTCGCTGAAAACCGGCCAGCGCTCCGGAAACCGCCGAAAATCGGAATTTCGGACCCGCCGGAATTCACCCGATTCTTCCGCTGAGCCACCCGTGAGCCCCGATCGAGCTTTCGGACCGTGAGAGCCGTAATTCTGGAGTTCGAGACGCCGCTATTTTAACCTCAACCGTCATTCATCGTTCCACCATCGCTGAGTGTATAATTACCCCATTTGGATTTATTAAATAAATGATGATTACTATCAACACAACCAGCATGTTACGACGGATTAATGAAGCATGAGTAGTGACATCAGATCTTGCCACTTATGTAACTAGCAATGACTTAACGAGCACTACCAGTTGATATGACAGTCATGCAGCAGAATGATCAATTGACGATTAGATGATCAACAAGTTAGCTAGCGAACATGACAATACAGAGAGATTAAGTGTCAGTGATCCATGACGAAGCAGACCAATCTGAAACATTGGCGAATCACCGACAATATGTGATCACCCATCAAAACTATACAATTACATTACGATTAATTAATTTGCATGATTTTCCGATTGTTATGTTGACGGACGCTTGCATCGTGATTGTGATGTTATTGAGTTTGATGCATCATTTAGTTAGCGTGCGTTAGTATTTAGTTTTGATGTGTAGGCACGGAGTAGGAGCTCGCCGCCTAGGCGCGATGACACGCTTGGAGCTTCTCACCAGGTCCGTTTAGGACCTCGTCTTGTTTTACGCTCTTCCATTGTATGTTTATTTTATTATTGCAGGACGGGTTAAGTGGCGTTTTATCGGATCCCACTTAACTCGGGCCATTTAACCGAATATTTTCCGGATTAATAACCCCTCGAGGATGAGATCCCTCGAGGATGATTTCGAAAACAAGATCCACCACAAGTTGCCTTCGGGCCTATTATATGAATCCCTTCCCAGGCCCTATATATAGTTTTATCGAGTTTTCAGTGAGACGAGAGATGGAGAAACCGACTGCACGTACCATGCAGAGGATGCCGTGACAGTCAAAGCGGGCTCTGGATTAGTGCCAGCGGACTGTTCCATTCCCGAGGGATCCCGACAACTCCGCGTTTGAGTTCCTCACACCCGGAGAACGTGGAGGTTTACGGGTACTGTTTAGTACAGCGCATGTCCGGACTTGTGGTTCAAAGGGTACTAAAGGCGACTGCCTGAGAGTACTCGGCCTTCGTGCTCAAGGCCAGGAGAGATATGGAGGTACGGAGAGGGCTTAGGATAAAGCTTCATGAGAAGTACTGAAAAGAAGTGCTGAGAGTAGCACAGCACCAGCAGCAGAGCAGTAAGTTCGGATGCCACCCGGTCTGCAGCCAGTTGGCTCCTCAGTAGTGCCCTTCAGAGTGTTCTTGAGGAAGCATATGGTTTTCTCATATGAGAGTTTGCTCTCACAGCCAGCTTGTTACAGTTATTTTACTTTTCCGGACCAAGAACGCTTGTTACCCACTTGTTTTTACATCATATGTAGGTGATAACACGAGTTGGATGAGCCAGCTTGGACCGGAGGAGCAACGAGGTCTCATACACATCAACATCGTTAGATTTCCGAACGTTTAATATTGTATTATTATGTTATTATATCATGAATGACATGAGTAAACGTTTGAGCACGATGATATGATGAATGAAATGCCAAGATCACGATAACAGAATGCAAAATATGATCGAGTTGAGCAATGTAAGTTAGTGGTTGGAGATCCCGAGCTTCAGTAACGAATATGCTATAAATGAGATTTTGTGTGATTGTTAATGCATGTCTATATATTTGTATATATATATTTATTTTGATCAGAGTGGTCCATAATTGCACTTTTAGTGAGACCCTGTTAGTTTTACTCAGAATCTTCATCGATTTTGCTCGTAATTGTGATGGTGTGAAATTTAATTTGCATGTCATTCATGTAGTACCATCTTAGGATTTTGTGCATGCATTCATTCATGACAGATCGTATCTTCATCTTAAGACGCCGAGATTGATCCGCACGAGTTAGGTTCGCGTTAGCCGACCTAACCGGGGCCTGTAACATGCCGGTTCGGTTCACGAGTGTGGACCGGATTTGGGGTGTTACAAGGCCCCTTAAGAGATATCATCTTAAAATACTTCTCATTAGCCATCTTGTTGAAATATAAATCACAGATACACCAACTAGGCTCTTAGAAATTTCGCTCGAATATCTAGTGGGCATAAAATATCAACAATCAAAACTTGCAAACATGTTGGCTCTGATACCACTTGTTGGGATTAACCAAACAAACCAAATACAACTCTTATTTTAACATATAAGAATGAAAAGTACCAAGAAATAGAGAAAGACGACAAGATAATTTTACATGGAAAACTCTAAATTTGGGAAACACGGGGCAAACGACCGAATCAAGTCACTATATCACAATTTTTGATGCTTGAATAGATCACAGGAGAACAAACTCCTAAATATCAATTTACTGTACTTTCTAGCAAAATTATTATAAAGTAGTAGAAGACAATAAAGAATAATATTATAGATTAGGAACTTGGCGAAGTTACCATTGACGATTGCAAGTCAATCTCAACAAAGTATTCACGTTTCTTCAATATACACAATTTTCTTTTTCCCTTGCGGTGGTTTTCCAAAACCTAAAAACCAGAAAAACTAAAGAAGAAAAGCGTCGTACATTATTGTTATCCCTTTCAATTACCCAAATCTGGAAAATCTTGATTTTTGCCCAAAATATGGTTTAAGTTCATGTATTTACGGAGGAGGGACAACCCAACACTATCTGTGGTGTGTCCAAACCTGTGACAAATTTGACACTGGAATTTGGTTTGGAATCAGTTGTGTAACCTAGTGATTCAGGTTTAGGAGTAGCCACGACTTCTAATCCCATTTGAGTTCCTCGATCTCTAGCGAGGGCAGGTTGAAATCTCCTATTTTGTGATGTAAAAGTCTTCCTTTGAATCCCAGAGTGCTGTTGTTGCTTGCTTTGTTTCTGGCTTACAAAAGCCACTTGAAATGAAGGTGCAACAGCTTGAGAGGGTTTCAAAATTTTCGACTCAAAAGATTGCAGCATATCAAGAAGTTCAGATAAGGGAGGCACTGGAGGTCGAAGCATTATGGTTGTAAACATTTGATAGTCACTGCTAAAACCTCTACCAGACCAAAACATTGTCTGTCCTCAGACAAACGTTTTCCGATGGCTACTGATTCATCTACCATGGTTTTGAACTTGAGAAGATACTCATCAAGACTTGATGCAGTGTCTCTTTTATTTGATTGCAACTCCCCAAGTAGATGATGAAACTCTCTTTTAATCTATGTCTTTGCCAACTTTTCTTTTAAAATATTCCACAAATCAAAAGCAAACTTTAAACCAAGAGCAAAATATGATCTCTCTTTGCTCAACGTACAAGTAATTCATCCCTTCAATAGTTTATCAGATTTCTCCCAGAGAGAATATGTATTCAGGATTATCAATTTCTTGAACCCAAGAATCAGACATAGAAACAGAGATCAATCTTCCCAAATTCAAAATTGCATGCTTAGAAAATGTTATTAGAGATAAGACATTATTATTTTATTTTATATTTTTAAAAATTTATTTATTATTATTAGTTTGAATCGGGAATAAATTAAATTTTAATAGAAATAAAATATTATAATAATAATAACAATACAGAAGCCACTGATTGAGTTGAGCACAGTGTATTATATTTAGCAGATGACCTGGAAAATATATTTACTACTACATTTTCTTCTTTATTCTTTCATAACAGTGCATAGGCATATTGTTTACAAGTCACCTTAGATGAATATAAACAAAATTAGTTAGCTATTATGATAATAATAACTCAGACTTGTAACTATTAAGGTTATAATTTAGATGTCTGTGGGTAAGTCAACGAACGTTTTCGTTGACAAGTAGAAATGAAATGTTGACAATTTCTGAATTGAAGGAATATTAACAAGTAGAAATGAAATATTAACAGCAGGGTTACTTCCATTTATATTAGCTCTGCAGAATCTAACAATGTAATTATGCAGTTTATACAAGCCATCAGAGCACAAGGGAAGCATTCTAGCCATACATGATCCGCAGAATAATTAACAGAAGATGGGAAGCAAAGTATAAACAGCTCAGGGTATGTGGTTGACGTTGTTTTATTTTCTTGTTAATCTTCAACCCTTTTTCTCAAATAAGTCTAGATTATTGCTCCAATTTGTTCTTAAAAATTATTCTTCCTTTTGCTTACCCAAAAACATGTATATATATATATATATATATATATATATATATATATATATATATCGAAGATGTACGTAACACATCAAACATTCCAATTTGATAACATATTGTGCGTTCCACATAAATGGAGATTGATTTGGATCACCAAGGAATACAAAATTGAGGATATATAACTAATGTTTTTCGATTTTTAACACCAAACCACTTGCCCACTTGAAAGTAAACAACGAAATATCATAATTCAGACGTAATGTCTGTGGCTGAGCCAATGAAAATGACATTTTGATAGGCATATATATATATATGAAAATGCCGACCATCTCTATCTCATCGTTAACTACCTAATTCAAAATTTCGAGATCATATTTAATACCTATTTTTATTTTATAACGTGGGTCAAGAACGCGTGTGAAGAACGTCTCTATAACATGATTTTGAATTTATTTATTATTTTTTATTTGCTTGTTGAAATAAAAAAATATTTCTTACTTGTTTGTTTGTATTTACTTTGACAGCTTATGAATTATGCTTAGATATTAATACCAATCTCGAGTGAGAATGGTGGAATTAAATAATTAACCATCATGAGAAATGGGAACATGCAATGGGGTTGACTTGCATCTTGGCCATAAACACTTGTAAGACTTGTAAAACTTCTGTTTCTTACAAAAGAAATTGAATAAACAAATAGTTCTTGACTTCCTAATAGAACAAATTAATCACAACCATTTTCTCCTAAAAAAAACAAAGAACAATAATGAACAAAATACGAAAAAAAAACAATTTTAATTGTAGAAAAATATTTTGTGAAGGGGCGGTGCAACGCTGAGTGGGAGAGGGAAGAGGACGCGGGGCTTCTTCTCCGGCGCCGGCAACGGACTCTCTACTTCTTCATCTCTAGGCGTCAACATCTCCGGCAACGCCGGAAGGTTCAGATCGAAGCCTTTTCGTTGCCGATGCTGGCTCGACCCGGCCGCGCCTTCGGAGGAGCTCGACGCAGCAACGGATATGGAAGCGGCCGCGCCGCTGCCGGCGGCGCTACCGAGGCTCCCGTCGTAGTGGCATCGTTTATGGCCGCCGAGCGCCTGGCCGGAGGGAAACGACTTGTGGCAGATGGTGCAAACATGGGACCTGCCGCCGGCGGAGCTGCTACTCGTAGAAGCCGCCGGGACTGAGGCGGCGGCGTTGGTGGAGGATGAGTCGGCAGTTTGCGGCGGTTTCCGGTGGCTGGCCTTGTGGCCGCCGAGTGCCTGGTAAGAAGGGAAGGCCTTGTCGCAGACGGAGCACTTGTAGGACAAGGTCTCGGCCGGGGGTTGGAGCTGTGGAGTAAAGCCGGCAGCAACGCCGCCGCGGGCGAGCATGACAAGGCAGAGCGCGAGATACTCCTCCTCGGTGGTGGTGGTAGGGGAGGGGTGGGGGCGCTTGGAGCGCTTGCTCTTGGGCCATGGCTCCGTCACGACCAGATCTTGGTGGTGTTGGTGTCCGGCGGCGGTATCATAGGTTGCAGGTACTGTTGGGGAGTTGAGAGCTTCAACGGCCATGGAAGAGTCTTGAACAATATACGTGTATATGATCAATACTTGCTATGTATGAACGAAGATCAACGAAGTAGCAGTAGAGTTGAAGATAGAAATGGAGGTGAAGGGGAGAAGAGAGGAGAGGGGCGTATATATGCAACCTTGAAAGGAAGGAGCAGAGGAAGGTGCAAGGGATGAAGACAAGGTTTTGGTAGATTGAGCACGTTGTAAGTTGTATGTTGGGATATATATTTAAGAGTTGCGTGGAGTAGGGGAAAGGGAGGGGAAGTGGGATTGGAGTGGCGAGCACACCTATCTGACTGCTTGACTTTTTCCAAGTCAAGGGTTCAACCGTATATCTTTCTTCACCTTTGTACTGCGCAACTTGTCTTTTTGATATCTGTTGACTACGTGTGTAAACACTTTGGGCTACATGTAATGAGGTATGCACGATGACACCGTTTTAGATACAAGTACCCGATTTGCGGTTGTTCTGAGTCCACTATGGCCATTCACAACTACGATAAAACCACCTGTTCCATTTTGATTTTCGATGTGGCGGTGGTCAATTCCAGATTTGCACCCAAATTCCGTGACGACAATACCAATGATAATGGTGAACAAATCGTAGTTGTAAAAATCGGGTTTGGCCTCGATCAATTTAAGTAAGAGTAGTTGAATTGGACCAATTTATAAGAAATTAAATAATAATTAGTTCACTTAAATCGATCTAAAATTAGTCACCCATAATATAAATAAATAAATAAAATAAAGATTCAATTTTTTAACACAAATATACAAATTTAAAATTTAATACAAATATAAAAAAATAATCACTATTTATTGTTACAAAATTACAATTTTATAAGTGTAAGGTTTTATATATTATTATTTGTGTTCTATTAAATAATGGTGGCAATTCATCAATACAAGTCTACAAAATTAAGGCTTATCAACACAAAACTTCCTTCTTGTATTAAGATTTGGTCCTTCAATTAACTTTTGGGCAACAGCTATAGGTTTGCAACCATTCGAAACAACATCAGTGATTGTCATCACTAAACTTGGAATCCAAACATTACCGTTTGGCAAAATTTGCACCACAAAGAAGCTATAAGGTAATTGTTATTATTGGCATATATATAAAAGAATTGTATTGACGGGAAAATGCCTTCTTGCTCCTGTCATTTGTGTTACACCAACCGTTGTTCTCCACCGAAGTAATTGGGATTGTAAAATCCTACAATAAATGAGGTAAAAAACATAAGAAAAATACTCCAAATATAAAATGCCCATGGGAATTTTGTTATTTCAGTTCATCACAGAATAACTATTTAGAATAATTTAATTAAAAAATAAATAATTAACTAATTTTTTAACTTTACAGTTTACTGTCGATAGAGACCGCTGATCGGCAAACGGCAACAACTACTTTAAGAAGTGTTGAGGGCAAACGATGGCGACTATCCAAGGGAAGGTCGCGGTGGCCGGTGATTAGACGATCGGGATTCTAGGTTTATAAAATTTTGATTCTTTTTTTACCCTTATTTAATAGATTTATTCATTAATGTCTTTAAAATGTTTTAATTATATATCTATGAAAACCTATTTTCATCGATTGAAGACTGATTTGCATAGGTTGTGAACGAATTAAAATTGGCCGATTAAATGACCGTTCGAAAACGACTTTGGTCGATTTTTGCAACTACGGAGCAAACGGATAAGTTTCGTGGACGGATCACAATAATCAAGCACGCCATCGTACGTTTATCCGCAGTCAAGAAAGGGGCATACTCTGGGCGCAACCCGTGAAACTTGAGTCGGCTCGGCCAAATAAAGATAACAAATTTGGAATGTACATTATTTTGATTTTGAACCGGCAAGCCACGTTGGGAGTGACAAAAGAGTGGACCATCTAGATGTACCATTTGATGGGCGCCCCTACACGCTACAGGTCATGTTTGCCGGGGACCAGGTCCATCTTTTCCTCGAACGCGCACGTTCCTATTTCGGCAACTCCTAGCCGCCATGTCAATTCTTATCTTCCATCTTCTCCGCTTGTAGAGCTTAGAGCCTAGACCAAAGGGGCTTCCGCAGCCGACTCTTTACTTTTGGGTGGCATTTCTTGAAGGACCAAAAGTAATGCCTCGGTTCTTCATGGGTGCTTTCAAAATATCACACGTCTCTCAAAAGCCTCATATAGAAATATTACAGTGTACGTACATGGTTACTTTTGATTGGCACAATAGGCCACGCAAAGCACGAGCTACATTTAGAAATGCTCCGCGTTATTTTCATTTTTTACAGCACTCAGTCACCTCATCACCCTTTTCTGTACAAGAAAAGATTTATAAGTGGCTTCATGGGATAACTTAAGAGCAATGTTGACTATAAAAAATTTATCACAATTTTCCCTTTTATCTTCTCTTTCCCTGGACATACTTTGATCAATGGAACCCATGCATATAAACCACCGGGCCGAATCAATTATAAATGGTATGGTCGAGTCATGCGTAATTAATTCAAGAAATCTTAGCAGGATTGCATCATCGAGAAGAGTAACAAATTAATGCCACAAAAAGTAGTACATGAAGAAGTCTAACAATTAACTTAGTTGACTACGCAAAAGGGTAGACTTGCACATTAAAAAAGTCAACTTCGCCGGTGACTTCAGTTTTTATCAAAAAATAGTTTCTTGGTACATTGATAGCTAAGTTAATTCAACAAAATATCTTAAGAAATTGTCCCCCTCACACTCGGCAATGATATACATGCCGGCCTACCCGTAACAGCAGCTTGGGAATCTAGTTTAAGCATTGAATCTAAAAAAAAAAAGGCACTGACCACAAGAATGAACAGCAAACATTTACAAAGAATTACTCAATAGACCTCCAAAATGGAACGCATATTCTTTTAAGCTTGTACATTAGGATAGACTTTAGGCTTCGGTTTCACTTCAATCTCATTTACGCTCCGCACAAAAATTGAATCATGTTCATGCCTGCACCACAACAGCAAAAATAAAACAAGCAGAAAATGGATGGTGAGGACTAGAGTGTAAAACTGAATTCACAGAAGATAATATGTACGGTTTATCTCCCTCCTCGTAAGTGTAACTAGATGCTACAGCCAAAAGACGGCCATCCCTGCTGAATGATAGTGCAGCAATGCTTGTGGGATATTTTGAATACTGAAAATTGGAAAACAAAAACCTTTAGCATTTGGGTACGCAAAAAACAATTCTTCACACAGATTCAATCATAGTAAAATCCACCACCAATTAAGGTACTTTAAAATTTACCTGATATAACCTTTTCTTGTTATTACCATCCCACACATTAACATATCCATCACATCCTCCAGTTGCAAATGTCCCATAGCTGCATTATGAAAATTCCAGAAAAGGAAACCAATCAAGCCATGGGCTGTTCTAACTTAACCATTTCAAATTGTAATAGGAATACAAAGAAAAATAGTCTGTCACTTTCCACCAACAAAAAATGTCATTGACATAACCAAGAGGAATTAAAAAACTTACATGGGGTGAAAAGCAATGGAATTTACTGGGTAGACAGTGTCTCTCCCAGCTTCTGACTTTCGATGGCACTTAAAAGCATACCTGGCAAAGGATTAACCAGAAAAGAATAAGAATCTACATTAAGTTACTGTAGAGTACCAGAAACTAATGAAATTTACCAAAGTCTCTATAGAAAACTCACTTCTTTGTCTGTCCGGTTTCGGATAAGTCAAAAAACTCCATGGCTACTCGACCTTCAACAGAACTGAGAGCAAAGCCTGCAAATAACCACAAGCCTTAGGGGGGAAATGAAGATAAAATAGCAAATTAAAAACACATTTCCTATTCAAAAACTACCCATCAATTCAATGCACACTGAGGTTAAGAACAAAATTGACTACTAGTCAAATAACATAATTCTTAGATCAAAACATTTCCAACCTGAAGAGGACATGGGGAAAAAAAGGAAAATTTAAAAAACCCAGCAATCATAATTCATATAGGACAATGCTATGTCTCTATTACATGGTCACCATACTCGAGTGTCTAAAGGAATGTTATTCCCATATTCAGCTAATGAAGTGCCTAAAATGCCCTTAAATAAGCATGACAAGCAAAGAAATTTGAAAGATAAGTAATGAAATTGGAAAGCCAAATGACAGACAGTGGTAAGATAAATAAAGGAATTTGAACCAAACCATGACAGCTAGAGGTAAGATAAATAACGAAATTTAGAAGATATTACATGATATTCTTTCACAATAAACACCAATAAAGATTTGTAGTGGAATCAAGGCTTAGAACAAACACAAACCTTATCAATCCTATACAAATGAAGCTAACAAAGCACCTGTTCCATTGGGATAGCAGCGAACACAGCGAGTTTGATACTTCAATGATGACTCTCTCCGCTGCTCAGGTTGAGACATATTCCGAAGATCATAGACATTAACATGCCTTCCAGCAGTAGCAACTACCACACGATTGCCCACTAACGACATAGAGTAAACACGCTCTGGTTGTGGATAGGTGCCAACTAAGGTACGTTCCTGCCCACTAGCACCTCTCGAATCCCAACATTTTAATGTTTTATCCCAACCCCCAGTGATAAGTTGTCCTGGAAATAATGAATTAAGTCCACCACAACCATAAATGTGCGTCCAGGAAATAATGAGAGAAATGATAATTTTTGTATTGACAATATGACAATGATAACAAGTGGTAAAACGTTCAAACAAAAAAAATGCCGACTACAGAAGGCTACAGTGTTTAGTTAGTTGTGTTACATATATTGGAAACAGATTGCACATGTTGTAACAAAATGATCAATGGCATCATGACAGAGTCAAAACATAATTGCACGGAATTTACTCAATCAAAAGTTGAAAATCTTTGTAAAAATACCAGCTGCATAAGAATATTCCACGCAACTGACAGGAGCATCATGCTTCCCCAGAATATCTTCCTTGCCAGATCCAAACACATATCTGAAAGTAAGATTCAAAAACATACTTTATGATTTTTCTACCGTTTCCATCTATGCCAAAGTTACCAGAAACACAATAACAAAAAATTTTCAAAAATTTCCCAGTTAAGTGAAAGTGATTTGCTCGAATATTCGGCACAAAATGGAAGATCTAATAATAGTCACCCACCAAAAGTGGGTACATCAACAACAAATTATAAGACTAGGAATACATTTGTTTTATTTTATTTGTCATCTAGAAAAAAAAAGAAGAAAAAAAAGAGATAATGGTAAAACTAGTGACAACCCAATTTCATCGCTTCCCTGAACAGCATACATACATTAAAAATAAAATAAAAATGAACGTGTTAATTAATGAAGAAGCAACTGGTCATGGCGCAGCAACATCTATCCAATTTTACAAACTATATCCAACAATCAACACAGAATTTTCAAACATAGAACCAAAGAGAAAGTGCGACATTTTAATTGGACCTGCGGACGGTGTGATCGGCACTAGCACTGAATCCGGAAGAGTCATCATGGAAGCAGCAGTCAAGGACGGGGCCGCCGTGCATGAACTCCCCACGCAGCACATTCGCGCTCGCGTCGTACAGCCTCACGCTCTAATCAATCACCGCAAAATCCCACAAAGAAGAAGAATAACAGATCAAACCACCCACACAAAGAAGAAGAAGAAGGAGAAGAAGAAGACATTGGGAAACCTTGTCCCAAGAGGAAACGAGGAGGTGGTCGCTGTGGTTGGAGAAGCGGATGTTGGAGATGCCGTCGGTGGGAGGGTTGGCGAGCTCCCTCCCCGGCGCCGGCGGCGGTTTGGAGATGGCGGTCATGCTTCTCCGGCGAAATGGATCGGGGAGCAAAGAAAGTAGGGTTTTAGTGAGGGGGATATGGGAGGAGGGAAACGACTTTGATTTTTAAAATTGTTTTTGTTTTTGAAATGCGGGGAGGATGAACTGAATGAACGGATTCGGAATTACTTTTGATTTTATAATTAAATTAATTTTATATTTATAAAATTTAAATAATTTTAATATATTTAAATTTAAATAAAATTCAAATAATATAAAAAAATATTTAAATTAATTTTAAATATATATTTAAAATTTATTTAATTTCAAATCAAATTCAAATAAATTTTCAATCTATTTAAATCGAATTCAAACACATTTATATTTTCTACTTTTTTAGGCCATAACGATGATAATGCTATCTTGTTCATCCCTTTGGCATCCACGTGCCATAAACCATGCCATTCAAACTCGTTACCGTGAAAATGTGAGGTACAACGTGGATAGACTTGAATGAGTTAATGTAAATATTTATAGGAGTGGGACCATTTCATTTTCATTCAATTTACCTCGAAAGATAATTGCAACAAAGAAACGGAAGGGAAAGAAAGAAAAAATCACACCAAAAAACTTTGCTATTCATTTCTACTCCATTTCGCAAACGCAGAAATACGGTAGTTAGAAAGCTTCATATAAGAGCAGCTAAGGCAAGGCTAGAACCCAGCTCTGATTCTGTAACCATTCTACTCAGCAACGACGACCTTATTATTTATACAGCGGCAACTTACACACTAACTTAAAAGTTGAATACAATTCTACAGATGCAGCTTGTTCTATACAGTCGGTACAACTTGCCCTAACTCAAAGGCCCTCTCCCAATAACATCTTCAAAGTGAAATGAAGAATCTCAAAACAATCGGTCATTTTGCGAGCCACCATTAAGCACAGCGAAACTGTGTCTCTATCTTCTCTAATAGCCGTGATTTTCCCTTGAATGACTGGGCACTTCGCCCTGGCTGTCCAGTGGCATGTACTGGGCCATTATGGCTCTTATCTCTGAGTCCATGTATGTCTGCACAATTTTACCCCAAAATTTAAACAGTAAGGATCAACTACTTGAAAAGGGTTGAGCTATAAGAACTGCATAAACGTTAAGCTTGCACTAAAACATGTCATGCTATTTTTTAAATATTTTTCTTATTCTTCATCCACCTGGAACCCAAATGGTGTCGGGGCATAGACCCTTAATTAGGATTCATGCAATTACAAATAGCAAAATTTATGATCGCAAAATACACTTCCTAATGCTAACCCTCCTCTTCTAACTGGGCTTGAGACCGGCACAAAAAAAATCAGATCACAAAAAAATAAAATTAAGGAATTTTTACCAAATAAACTAGTGCCTACACTTTCTAATTGTATAGCTGCCCGAAACTTTAAAAAAATCATAATTTAGGACATACAGAGCCCCTAAATTTTTTTGATTATTTCCATTCACAATTCCAAATTCATACAGAATTATATAAAACCCTTGCATTCCAAAACCTGCAACTGCTACCCAAATGAAAATTATTCAATTTTAATCACGAAATTCTACCACCCGTAGAAAATTTTTTCCCCCATACTGGTCAAAACAACATATAGTTTATGCATTACTTAATAATAGATCTATTTTTTAATGGTTACATAAACGATAATAATGTCTATAACAGCACACAACGCCCAAAAGAATTACACTTGACCAGTCATCAACAAACTCCATTTATGATGATTAATGCAAGGACAAGTATAAACCACAAAAATAAAGATCTTACTCTCAATCTGTGCTTATAGATAAGATATGCTCCTGCAGCAGTAAGAACCAATCCAATCGCAATCACCCAAAATGCAGTCCATGCAGTCTTCGCTTCACCTGCCTTCTTGCCTGGAGAATAATCATAATTAGCTAGACGTAGACAGGTGATAGATAAAAAGTCAGTATTTATTAGACCATGCAACTCACTAATACAAGTGTCATGGTCCCAGATATACAAGAGATCTCTGCCGCAACTACATTCGTAGCTACCCCATGTATTTTTGCAAGAACATTCAGGGCACTGGCAAGCTGTCTTTTCATTGCATTCATTAATATCTGTTTAAACATAACATCGATTGTAGCATGAGAATATGAAAGAAACAATGGTGCAAACATCCCACAACCAAAGAAAGGCATGCAGTCATTATACCTTCACAGTTTTTCACTCCATCACCACTAAACCCAGGTGGACACCGACACTTAAATCCTCCAAACTCCTACAAATATTTGCAAGAAAATGAGTCAATGCATAAGCATAAGCTCCCAGTAGTTAGTCTAAATTCTCTATTATATATCCCACAAACCTGACAAGCTGAAAATGTTATTCCATCACGAGAATCCTTCCAACAGCCTCCATTATTTAGTTTGCAGTGTCCAGGTCCACTTGCTAAATCATAGAAACAATAAAGTGATATATGCATCGCAGAACATGAATAAAAGTATAATAATATACTTCAACAAACAAAGTCAATCTGGAAGATCCAAAACAGGAACAAGTATCTTGACCTGAAGAATTAAAAGCCAAGAGAAGGTAAGAAAAGAATGAGAAAGAAGTACAGTACCTTCACAGTGGTTGTAACCATCTCCCTTAAATTGGACACCATCAACCAGTGGACACTCACACACTCTTCCACGGAATGTGTCCTGCTAAAATGGCAAAGCTACTTTGAGCATTCTGGATAATGACATCAATCAAAAAAGAAACAGTAAAGTGATTTAATATGATGGCTCTTGTCACGTGTTTCAGTCATTTTCCAAGTCTTTGCCTCACATTAAATGACACCAACTATACTTGATGGTCAAAGGCGAGAGCATGATTAACCACCAACATTTTTTGTTGCAAAATCAAGAGTAAAGTCATGCACTGAAAAGATAACTAAAAAAATGATTTTATTCACCTTTATATTAAAGTCGTGAGAAGAATCTAAACCAAGCCCTTACTAGACAAGAATGTGAAATCTAAAAGCATAAACTCTAAACCAGTAAATATCACACGAAAGTGCTTATATATTCCTTGGAGCCTCATCCTAGATCTTCAAAAATATTGCAAAATTGTACCTTGCATGCAGTTGCATTTGTGCTTTTGTCATGCCAACACCCACCGTTATTATTCAAACATTCGTTTGTTTGCATCGCTGTGTTTTGCAGAAAAATTAAATCAAAGGAAATCACTGCTAAATCAAACTAACAAAAACCAACATATTCTAAGCTTCTAATTATACTAACCATCACTGAGACAGACAGCAGGTTCAGTTGTTTCTTCAAAACCAGCACAAATAGACTTCAAAACAGCTACCTTTTCAAGTTTTCCTGCAGACACATGTTATTTCAGTTGGCAGGCTAGTTACGTCAGTAAGGAGACACTTTTCAACAATGTGCTTAATTCGTAACTAACCTCTATATTGCCTATTATTGACAACAAGAGTAGGCAGGATCGTTACATCACCCCTGGATCCTTTTCCAACCTAAATAGAAGAGAAACAGAATAGCATGTAGTCAGTTCAATACAGCACAATCAAATAACTCAAAATAAAGCAAGCCTCCAAATGCACACAACTAGATAACCTTACTTGGGCATCTTGTTCTTCCTCTAAAACAGGATTATCTGCATCAGCATTGGGGTCTCCCATACATTTTTCAATCTTCTTGTTATCCAGATCTGTTAGAGGAAAAACAGTTCCTCACATGAATATTAATAAACTTCAGTGATTTCCATGTACCCCAAGCATCATCACCTTGTGGTTTAGTTGCTCTACCACATATAATCACAATGCTACTACAAAATATTCCATTCAAAAGACAGTAACCAAATAGTCTGGGGTTATACTACTGCATTAACCTACCAAGGGATTTTATAACACCATCTGCACATTCTTTGTTGTACTTCTTCTCCTTCATCGGGCACCTTATTTGAAAATCCGTCACATAATCCCACCACACCCAAGGTTTACCCAATTCACTTGCAACTTTAAAGACACACAACTGCCTTAAGTTCTCAATGACCACATCTTTACCATCATAACCGTGGCTAAAATCCTGCTCAGGATCAGGGGCACAATATCTCCCATGATTTATGCACTGGGACTGGCACTGTTTGCTAATTATGAAAGCCTGCGGGCAGTACCAAGTCATATAGTGCGGCCTGAACTGACTATAGCCCCCTTCTCTAATATCTGGGCAGCACCCCTAAAATCTTTCACAAACTGCATCAACATGTCACATTTAGGTCCACATTCATCATTGCTGTTGGTCCACAACTCATACTCCACGTGAGCATCAGGATGTGGCACGGCTTCTCTCCAGTCAAGATTAACATTAACCATTTCCCCCTCATTGATAGCCTTCTTTAGCTTCTCACCAAAACCTTTCTCGATCAAAGCCGACGGAATTGTTATGTTCTCAATATACTTTGCAGATTGTTCATTGTCTTGAGGCGTATCCATGGTTATAAGGGGTTCATCAACGTCATCAGATACAAGAACGGCAGAGGCTCCAGCGTTCTGCGCATTCCAGACTTTTAAGGTGAAAAAGCAATCTGCCAAGAGTCAAAACATATTTTAATATAACCATTTACCAATAAGTAAAGCAATTAGCCAGAACACTAGCTCTGTGAGTGGTAAAAAGTACAAACAAGAAAAATTGCTGAAGAAAAACGCATCCTTTTTACAATTGGAAATCAAAATGTTGTCTTCTGCATTCTTAGAATTGTCAGCTTTAAAATTAGCAGTCGTAAAAAAGTACAAATAAGAAAAATTGCTGAAGAAAAACGCATCCTTTTTCCAATTGGAAATCAAATGTTGTCTTCTTCATTCTTAGAATTGTCAGCTTTAAGATTTTCCGTGTAGCCTAATATAGGGCACATGAAACACTCAAAATACAAAAATAAGCCCAATAGCTCATCATTCATACACCAACTGCAACCTGCAAGTGCTGTCATTTTGGCCATAATTTCTGAATGTAAAAAGGTGGTACTTGTCATGCCTTACGAGGCATCAATAACTTGAACTAACCAGGCAAACATTAAGAAAATAATAATTGAAGAAACATCAACAATACAAAACAAAAAAGACAGATCAGGCTAAAGGAGTGGCAAAACACTAATAAATTGGGTAAAAAAATGGCCAAAATTACGCATACCTCCACGATCGACAAGGACAAACTTGGGGAGCGCTCCGGGCGTGGGCTTGAAGGAGATCCCGAACTCGTCAAATCCCTTGCACCCCTTCTGATTACTCTTCGGGTAGACGACCGTCCCCGCCATCGACCCGCCATACTGAGGAACCCCGAAGTTGCCAATGGCGCTGTCGTGGTTGCCCTTGATACTGTCAGGGGAAGTCACTGTCAAGCTGTTCTTCTCCACCACAAACCTCCCTTCTGTTCTCACCAATACCAACCAAAAGAAACCCAACAAAATCCCAACTGATCTGCCCATCTTCCACTCCTATAACAAATCTACAGCAGAAAAAAAGAAAAAGAAAAAAGGAGCAAACAGGGCCCAATACACCAAACAAAATCGCAACTTTCCGGTTATCACCGTGCACCAATGAGATCGAAGTCGGGTGGAGATGGTGGGGGAGGGGAAAGACTCGAACTTTGCACGACTTGGATAGGGAAGGAGAGTTGGGGACTTGGGGAGGTTGAAGGAGGAGTTCCCCCGGCTGTGCTTGGACGCCGAGAGGGGAAGAGTGAAGAAGAAAGACGAAGCGTCGGCAACTTGTTCCACGTTTCTTTCTGTCCTCTTCCTCCTCCATGAAAATAAATAAATAAAAACGTGTTCTACGTGTTTTTCAAGTGCCCCACATTTAACATGTCAAATTTTTTTAAAATTTTGTCCACGGTAATTTCTTTTTAAAATGTATTTTTTTAACTTTAAACCTTTTTTTCTGATACAAGGATGCTTCGCAAAAATTAAGAAGTTAAATTTGATGGGCGACACTGTCTGTCTGTTGAATCAGATCGAAACAATTATAATTTAATCGATTTTGTTTGTATCATTTTGGCGATATGGCCTAGGGACGGTGTTGTCAAGGTTGTAAATTATTTTTTCCCTGTTCAAATATTGAAGTCATCGAGGTATTTTTGCAACCTTGGCAACACCGTCCCTAGGCCATATCGCCAAAATGATACAAACAAAATCGATTAAGTTATAATTGTTTAGATATGAACCTGTGGTTTGTTTCTGTCCACCGGCATTTAAAAATTTTAAACTTTGATATCAAAATACAAATATACAAAGCTTGCACCCCTCCACGACATTAATATTATAAAGAGGGGCGCTGCCCTGCGCCAAAGGCAGGGGTAGCGCCCCTTGCCAAAAATCTGGGCCGTCTGATTATAAGGACGGCCCAGATTAATCAGGATTTTTAAAAAAAATTTAAATTTAATCTGGGCCGTCCAATTACAAGGACGGCCCAGATCGAGCACCCCATCCTTCCTTCGGCGCCGCCGCCGTCGTTGTCGCCCACACCTTCCTCCGACGCCGATGACGTCGGCAGGGTTGGGCGGGGCGGTGGGAGGTGGCGGAGGGAGGCGGCGGAGGGAGGCGACGGAGGGGGGGGGCCGAGCGGAGCGGGCGAGCAGGGGCAGGTGTCTGCGGGCCGGCGGGGGAGGGGGGTGGGGGGCGCAGGGGTGGGGGGGAATGCGGGGTGGTGGGTGTGGGCGGAGCGGGGTGGCGGCGGGGCGGGGACTGGGGAGGCGGGGCCGGGGACGGGGCGAGGCGGGCCCGGGCCGGGGCGAGGCGGCCGGACGGGGGCGAGGCGGGCCCGGGCCGGCGAGGCGGGCCGGGCGGATGGGGGGCTGGTGGCGGAGGGTGAGGGCGAGAGGGGGCGGCCTACCCACGCCGCCCACCTCCCACCCGCCGCCTACCCACGCCGCCCTCCCCTTCTCCTCCGCCCACCCACGCCGCCCTCGCCCCGCCTCGCCCACCCCTCGCCCGGCCGGCCGCGGCCGGATCCCGGACGCCGCCCTCCCCCTTCTCCTCCGCCCACCCACGCCGCCCTCGCCCCGCCTCGCCCACCCCCGCCGGCCGGCCATGGCCAGATCCAGGCCGCTGGCGAAGGAGGGGGGGTGGAAAATTTTTTTTATCAAATCTGGGCCGTTCGATCATAATCGAACGACCCAAATTATCCGGGCGCAGGTAAGGGTTTCCAGCCTCTTGCACAGAAAACCTTTACCCTATTATAAATAATATCTCGCCATCACATTTACTGAGTCCATTGATCGAACGGAAACGACTTTGCACCAAACACTTAAAATGATCTACGTCTTTGTTGATTTATCCTCGCCTTCCTGGCAGCTTAATTTACACTATCTATTATTGTTTACTTTCTTCTTTTTTTATCTTGAGAGTGACCATTTTTTACTTCAAGGCTACTGTTTTACACTGGCTTACACTTTAACTTCTACTCTTTTGAATTGGACTGTAGGAAGGTTACTCTCTTAGAGAAACGTAATTAGAGTAGTTGCTAGAACTTAGAACACAACATTTTCTTATTTATGAATACGAAATAGAGAGCTGCCCATGACAGGGAAGCTAGGTAAAAGTGGGACAAACTCGTTCATCATGCCAAGGATATATCTTTAGCTGTAAATGTTCACACAACAATATAAGAATTTTAGTATTTCTACTACTTCTCGTTCTCATGTACACCGATGCAGATGCAGAGCAATACATTTGTGAATCAGTTCCTCTATTAATAACCTATCATTTTTCACCGAAGATTTTGTTTGATTGACTGTTCTAGCTCTACATGATGCCATTCAACATATTATCAGCACTACTGCCCATTATAGATTCATCTCAATACCCACCTTCCCATCATCTGCATTTGAAGCGGAGCCAATGCTTTCCAATGCTATGGCAGAAGATTCCACATGTGACAAGAGAATACTGTATAATTTTTTCCTAAGCTTCCCATGAGTTCGCATTTCTTCTACATTCTCTGGAGATGCACACCCCTGTTTGGTTAGCCAGTTATCCACTTTCTTGACCAGACACAAGACTCCAGCTATCTGCCTCTCTGTTTGGGTATGCTTCGTTCTGCTTGTAATACCGTCCAAGAACTTATCGACATATTCCAGAAACCATCTCTTGCTATCAACAAGGAGAGCTTCTGTCAAGTCAGTTGAAGCACCTATGCTGTTGCCTTTGATCCATTCCATGTTTTTGTTTTCAACAGATACATTGGCAACCTTACACATCTGCAATTCATCCATTTTTCTTTGTCTAGGAACTGCAGGTTTTCTTCTAGTAGTCAATTTTCTACAGGTAGTAGGAGTTTCAGAGGGATGAAGAGGAGGTCTTGTTAAGGGGCAGGGGGAGAAAGATCTGAGGCCAGTGCAGATTTAACCCATGTCGCTGCTCGTTTCTTTCTTTCCAGTGTGATCTTAGCTGCCTCCTTTATGTTGTTGGGGTGGTTCCACATATTACTGTCTTTTGATCCTAGTCCTTTAATTTTTAACGACCGAGTAACAGTTATAGCCTCTTTCAGATCATCCTGTAGATTTAGAAAGCTTTCCACTGTGATCTGGGGCTCATCCTTCTTGGATAGTAGCTCAGAATAGATGCTGAAAAGTGAAGGTGGTGGACGGTTAATGCTTCTTCACAAGATAAGGTAAGAAGTACGTAGTTCAAAGTCAATAAGAAAGCAAAGAGAAGCAGTCTATCCATAGTAAAAGGCACAGAAACATTGCCAAGTACTCAAATCCAGCAAATTACGGGTACCTAGTGAAAATTAGTTCGTTTGTAAGCATACCCACCAGAGGCATTTGATTAATTTTTCCATGGCTGCGGCCTCTTGTAAAGCATCTACAGCAGCAAGAACTGCCGAATCTCTGTACCTTGAGACTTCCTGCGAAGCTAAGTAGCTCTTTAATATAGAATTTTGAGGACAAATAGCGAGTAAAACATTGCTGTTGGTATGGGTAAGACCTTTCCGAGATTCACCAAGTCAGACGAAAGAGATGTCCCCGCCACACCATTTTCTGTCCATCTCTTACCAGTGCAGCAACCATGATATGTACTTTTAGTGGGAGGACCGTCAATTGCTTCGGAGGAAGGATTATGCACAACGCCAATTTTCCGTTTTGCGGATGTTACAAGAATTTTTGAGGCCGGTTCTGATTCTGCTCTCTGCATTAATTTCGCTGTTAGAAGATGAGGCATCTAATTATATTTGTTGAACAAAAAGGCATCTAATTATATAGAATAGAAGAATAGTGATAGGTTTAACATTCATGTATGAGATTGGCTGTAACTGTGAGAATGAAAACTTGATGGGCAATCAGGGAAGTAGAAAACTAACAGCAGCACTTTGAGTGTTGGTGATTGGCATCTTCCGATCATTGTTGCTTGATTTTTCGCCCACTGTTTTAGATGCTGACAATGAGTTTGAGGAACTAGAATGAGACTCGCTGCCGTCACTTCTCACAAGTTGACTTGGAAAAATCTGTTAACGAATATGAAAATTGTTCTTCTCGTTCTATGTCGAACCAACATTACAAGGAAGGAAATGGATGAAAAATTGGTTGCCAAATTCTAAGTAGACATTAATGCAAACAAAATACATGGATCTACAAGAACTTGCTAAAATAGTGAGCCAAGAAACATATTAGAAGGAAACATAACAATCCTATCTTAAAAAAAATGGCGATTTCTTTTGAAGCAACTTACATCAACACTCCTTGCACGAGAAAGCCCTACACCATTCTTGGCACCTGGCCTTTCTTTTATTCTCGGTGTTGTTCCAACATCCCAGCTTCTTCTCGCCATCGGTGCTGGTCGAGCCAGAGATTGAGAAGTTGGCATTGAACCATCAAAGTCGGCGTCGTCTTCATCAACACAAGCGATACTCATTTTAGAAAGTCCATCGATAACACGGGAGCCGACATTCTCAGCGTCTGTTTTCTTTAACGAACATTGAACATGAGGTGTAGTTGGCACAGACCTGCTACTCAAAAACTCAAGCTTCTCTTACTGCTAATATAATCATCGTTACCATGTATCCTAGAAGCACTCATAGATCGCGGCTTTGGCGAAGCCTGGCTCAAAACAATCGAAGATGGCAAATCAAGAGAAGGTGCAACAACCTCCTGGGAATTGGCTGTCATGACGAGATCTTTCGGGAAACCAACGTAGGCATGGCGGCGGGGAAGGGGCTTAACGCCCCGTAGAACGGGAACCGGCGAGGCATGCTCGAGCTTCTGAACATGGATGAACTGGCCGATCTGCAACTTGTTGCTCAAAATCATTTCGTCGTACTCCCGCGGCAGCGACACGAAGGCGGCGTGGGAGGAGTCGGAAACCTTCAGATAGAAGCCTTGGTTCGGGCGCCATGGATCGTCCTCCGAGAGCACAGGGACGATGCTGACAACCTGCAAGAGCGGGGTCCTTCTCTCACCGCCCATGTCCGCTTCCATGCCCATTCTCTCGATAAGCTTCACCAACACCCCAGGGGTCAAACACGCCATTGGAAGAAGAAGACTCCAAATGGGAGAGAAATTTTGCTACAACTTCCTAAAATTCAGAAAGCCGAATCCAAATGGGGGAGGAAGCAGGCAATAAGAAATGAAAGTTGGCGTTTGGAGGATTAAGAGATGATCATCATGTAGCGAGGGAAGGACGACCCGGTTCACAAACATTAGCGTGGAACGCATTGTCTGGGATTTGTGCGCCTCCACTACAGAATACAGATATACAGAAAGCCATAGAATAGGCATGAAAAGAGCAGGAAATGTAGTCCATTCGACGTGGGGAAATCCAAATTAGATTGACCGCTTCCATCGGAGAAGATGAACCAAGAAGGCGCGGGAAGCCCAATCACCCGCGTTTTTTATATATTATTATATTTTCCCTTCATTTCTTAGTAAATAATAGCAATAAATAAATGTAGGCCTGGGCCTGCTTTGGGATGGATAAAATGGGCTTTGTATTTACTTGACATGACATGATCGGTGGGCTCTTCTCGTTCTTTATGGGCTTCGAAAGGATCCCTAATTTTGCTATTGGGCCTAGGTGTCAAGTGGACAGATTTTTGTTTTTTAAATGTCTTTTTATTTGCTTCCACATATTTTCTTATCCACATTCTGATCAAAACAAGTAAGGAGCATTTGAAAGGCCAGAAAATTTATTTTCAAACAGACAACAAGTTTTTATCGGGTACAAAAACTTCTTTCAAAGTAGATAAAAACCAAAACTATTCCCCTGGCAACTTACAAATAACAATTAAATTAAAATAACTGTATCACAGCACGCTCATTACTCATAAGAAAATGTCAAGCAGGACTGAAGATTAAAAACGATAAAAAAAGGTTTTTCATGAATATGTCCCTTAGTAGATAAACTCTTTATATTATACACTATGAGTAGATTAAATGGTAATTAATGGGCCCAAATGACATCAGAAGAGTATAAAATTATTAGGAATATCAATTTTATTAATAAAAATTATTATTATTATTATTATTATTATTATTTTATAAAGAAAATGGAGAAATATTTGCGTTTATTTCCCAGAAAAGAAAGAAAACGGAGGGTTCGGTATTATCATCCCTGAAAAGCTAATAACCGCGAATTTGCGAAGCACACCGCCGTTCCCGGCGAAGAAGACGATCGAGCTCGCCGCAGCTCGGCCGTCACTCCTCCTCCCACGCCGAAAAGCGGTTCGCCCCCAAAACAACCAACGACGTCCCCCTCTTCCCTCACCAGCTCCATGCGCCGCGCCCGCCGCGCCGGCCCGGGGCGATGCGGCTCCTTCCTCCTCCAGGGGCCGGCCGGGCAACGACGGGACTGGGTATCCTCCAAATCCGTCGGTAGGTTCATCAACTACCTCCCCCGGACGGGGCCGCGGCGGAGTCGCAGAGGGTCGTCGATGTTTTGAACAGAGAGATCTCCCGTCTTCTCAAGTAGGATTTCTCAGATTTCTGGGACGAAGTCTGTGCTAATCATCATTTATCATTTGTTACTGTATAATTTTACACTTAGCCCTACTCTTCTACCATTATATCTGCATCGCATCTTTTTCTTGTTAATTTGATGACACTAAGATATGGTTATTATTTTCTTCTTCTTCTTCTTACTATTCTGTTTGTTTTGTGAATTTGATGATATTTGTGTTGTGCTCTGCATTTTGGGTCTGTGTAATGCAGTGGTCGGTGATGCGTCATTGCAAGAATTTTTGGATAGCTATCTGCAGCTCAGGAGCAGATGCTACGACTTCCCTCGTCATGGATCGAAGGGGATTGTTGCTGAACTTATTGTTGGGGAGCTTGAGCTGAGCCGACGAGTTTTCATGCTTCTTTACCGTTTGCAAGTTTCATGAAAAAATTAGCCTGTTTCTTCTTGCTTTTATGGATGATATATCTGTCTTTCGTTAGTTGGCATTGGGTAAGATTTTGCACACTTTAACATCTCTTCCACCGATAATGCTTCCCATGGTACTGAGAGATTCGATAAGCACGATTGCATAGGTATGCTACATAGATTGGTTCCTTTATTCTTAGCTGACTTTCGCATCATCTGATATATAGGGAAGCATTGTGGTGTCTATACATTAATTAAGCATAATAATGGATTTTTTTAATGTACGTTTAGCTCGTGTGATGTGTGTATATTTATTGAATCATAGTTGGCATTTTTATTTTTTGTTTGTAGCAAGCTTGCAGGAAATGAAATTACTTGACCTGCCAAAGTTGGACATTTGTGCTATTATATGGTCGTGAAAATAAGGAGTTGACTCAGTTGTTGGTATGTCTCGGATACTTTCTTCAACTTGCTTCATTGTTAGTAGATTTAGTTGTACGTTAGACCTCCCAATCGTTATCTCATTTAATGTTAATTCGCTCTAGTAAAATCAAGCATGCTATTTTTGTTTTTATATCATTTTGTCTTTTTTTTTTATTGTTTTTACTAAATATTCCCAGGTGAAAAGGGTCATGGAAGCCTGTCCCATGCTTATTGATGAAGTATCTATGGCAGTTTCCCGTTTCCTAACCATAATAAACACAATGCATCAGCACTGCAGCTCATTATTAGAGGCACATGACTGCATTCAAAATGCAGGGCTTCTTTATTTGGATTATGCAGAAAGCTTGCAAGACATATTTTTCCAGTGATGGTTCATTGGCTTGTATGTCATATCATGAGCCAGTCCCAATTTTTACTTTGGTCTTTTTTATATTTAAACCTGTATGCCTTAAAGTCGAAAATTGCATGTTGTGCTGTCAATCAGAAACATCATTGGTAAATATTGGCAGCTTTTGCAAATTCAACCAAATGGGTGGTAAGGGTGTTGTAGCATATCAATGGAGTTTTTCCTAGTACAATTGGCTGCTTCTTTTTGGCTACCTTTCCAATTAAACAACTCTGACTATTGCTGCAAATAGATATAATTTTTATTATTATTTAACTTTTTCCGTACAATTTACTTTGATTCTATGATGCTAGGTTGATAGGCTTCCATTTTATTCTTCTCTAATGTGCAGTCTCTAACTGCCTCTAAAAGTTCTGATGATAATGGATGCAATCAACTTCGCACAGACATGTTAGAAGTAAGTAATATATTTCGGACAGGAAGATTGACTTCAAATCGTTTATTTTTAAGTATGAATGCATGTTCATATGGGCACATCTAGTGGGGCTTTGGGGGCGATTAGATGCCATGTCCTCAGAATTCTTTTTGTCTGTACAAAGATATAGTAAGAACAAGGTGAAGGGATTTTTATTTTTGTGGATCTTCAATTTATAGCTGTGCCTATTGTGGGTTGTCGAGTATGCTTCATTTTTTTTTTACAGTCTCATATATATTGAGTTGATAGCTGTTTTGGGGTTTCTATTATATGCTTTGTCCTTGTGTAGAGTTATGTTTTCCAGGACATTTCAGGTGATGGACTTTATGAATGATGCAGTTGCAACTTTTGATGCATTTACCACTGCTCATAAACCTTCTGCCTTGTACTTGCCAACCATTTGAGATGAGGAACATTCTATTTGAAGTTCTGAGATCTGACAGGTCAATTATTTTGAATTCCTGACCATTTGCTTTAATTTCCTCAGTAATGAAACCGAGGAACTACTAGCATCCCTTGCAAGGTTGCATGATTCATAGTTGCCAACACTTCAACAAGGGTCTGCTCATACTTTACAATCAAATGTAGTAGAGTTTCAGGCCAGCAACTTGCAAGACATCACTCTGACTTTTAAACTGTTGTCAACCAGAATAGTCACATTTGGATGGAACATGTTTGAGTCATGCTATCTGAGTCATGATATTTTTGAATCTGGATTCTCTTTTTCAAGTGTGACAAAAATGTTCCCTGCACATGTTGGCGATCTCATAATAAGGGAAGATATATTGATTCAAATATTCAAGCAAATTATTGCAGCTTCAAATCAACTTCAGAGCCCTAATATGGAACATTTTTGCAAAATATGGAGAAGAATTATGCTTTCATGAGATGTGTCAAATCTCTGCAGGATAGTGGTGATGCCTTTTATCATACAGTCCTATTACGAAGCACGTTAAATTATATAATTATTAGATGGGAATTAGCCTCGATGGGAGTGATGCTTTGTGTTTGCTTTCTTTTTCCTACCTGTCAAGGGCAAACCTATTGAGACAATAATAAGTTAATCATCTTTTCACACGGTTTAAATATGAACTGCAGGATGGATTTTCATGGATGAAGCCCAGATCAACTACTTATCGAGTTATATAATTGTCTTTATGTCTTCTGTGAGCAGGGGAAAGGAATCTGTCATCACGGTCTCATCAATATCAACTGCTGTTGAGGATCTAAAGAAAGATGAAGACACTGCCATTTTAGAGTCCAGAATTAGCCACATTAAGGATATTTTTCCTGACTATGGCAGTGGATTTGTTGCTGCTTGCCTTGAAGTGTATACTCAGATGCCAGAAGAGGTTATCCAGAGGATATTGGAAGACACAATCCATGTAAATCTGTTATCTCTGGATACCTCCCAGCAGAGTTTCCGCCTCCCAAGTCTTCTCCTCCTATTGGCCGGGCTGACAAGGGTAAAGGAGCATTGGTAAAGCCCACAAAAACATCTTCAGATAAAGGTAAAGAAGCACTTATGCAGACCACATCTTCAGACAAAGGTAAAGATGCAGTAATGCAGACATCAGCATCTAATGAAGTTGGTACTTCTGCTGGATACATACCTGCAGATAGTAGTATGCCTTTAGCTTCCTCGTCACATTCTTATGGAAGATTCACTAGGAAATCAATGGTTGACTTACCAGAATCTGAAATCTTAAACTCAAGAGATGACATAGAAATGACAAGGGCTGTTGCACTTGCTTCTCAATATGGTATGATGACTCATATGATGATTTGGGTATGAGCCTTGTGGAGTGTATGAGGAAAGTGAGGACTTGAGTGGGAGAAGAGGTTTGGATTCTGGACCTGAACCCTCTTCTAAAGTGGGGCAGTGGGATAAAAAGAAACCACAAGTTTATGTTAAGGATGGTAAAAACTACAGCTACAAAGTTTCTGGATCTGTTGCAGTGTCAATCGCTAGAGAAGCAGCTGCTCTAGTCCAAGCTTAGAAAGGTTTGACACATGGTCTGGGTCGTGGGGGCGATATCCCTATTGGTGCATCAAAGATGATGGAATATGCAGGCCACACTGACACTGAAGGACCAAAAACTCATTATAGTGGAAATCATAGTGATAAACGTAGAGGTCGTGGTAGAGGCCCTGTATCTAGGGCAGATCCTAACAAGAAAGTTCAAGATCACGAGGAAGAGGATATTGATGCACGACATAGTTTCTCAAGTACAAGGGTGAAAGGAAGGGGAAGGGGCGTCAGTTCTGAGGTGCGTTCAGACTTTGAACACACGGATGGTGATGGGGAAGTAGCTGATAGAGGGGATTCTTCTGATGCTCGTGGAAGGGAACAGGGAGATGGGGAAGTAGCTGGTAGAGGAGATTCTCTGCACTCCCTTTGGAGGGAACAGGGAAGAGGTAGAGATAATCACTACCTAAAAGATAGAGCTATGAAAAAACATTTTACGGGATTGACAGGCCGGTAGAATATAAAAACAAGTCTTGTTTCTCCGCATCGCTTGAAACTAATATACACGACTTGACACTGTCAGGTATGTTAATAAAATTTTGTGAGTTTTTAATGCTTAGTTATGGCTTTGTTGGCAAGTCATAATGCACAAGTTTTGAGAGAAAATTTTGGATTAAATATTTGGAAGAATTGGACATATTTTTGTTGTAGATGGTGGAAATTATATGACTAATATAACACTATGATTAATTATTTTTCAGCCCTCGTTGGAACGTAATTAATTAATAATACATAATACTGAGTTCTTTTCATTGCTGGTTTAATTGATAGTACGCGTAGGAAAAAAACAATAATTTTTGTCTGGCGTAATCTTCATAGAAACCAAATGGGTGAATGCGACATGATAAATTATTGAACGAGATGGAACCTGTTGGAACCAGACGGGGAGAGGCAGTGACATGATAAGTACCTGGCATTGAACTCTTTTTCTGTGTTGCACTTTTGTGCTTTTTCCATTGTAAATGGCCTTGGTAAGATTTATTGCCCGGGCAAGCTTGCTCGGAAGCAGGAAATGGTGTTGTTGGGTGCAGACTTGCAATAATGGCTGAGTGATTGATTGGGGTTGCAGCATTCCATGGAAGCAGATGAGCTGTTTGATATGGTGAGCCTTTCTTTGTTTACGTTTGCGAGAGGGACTGGTCACTCAATGTGATTCTTTGAAATTAATGCCTGCCCGGCTCATCAATACACATATCACCGAAAATCGTAACAAGTTGATGTTTCATGTTTAGTAGTTCGGATTATAACTTGCTTAGGATATGATTAGGCTCGAATCCTTGAACAGTTGAACAGGATATTGTAGTTAGTTTTGTCCAAAACCCAGTTCGTATTCTTCTGCAAGGCTCACAATTGCAGGCAATGCCCCAGAAAAAATAGTTGCCCACTCCCCTTTTTTGAACTATTAATCAAATCATTCAACATAAGTTGAGAAGCCAAATTCTCCAAATCCCCGGCCCAGGGAGCTACACATCATTCATTAACAAATCCTCTGTGCGTTGTGGGCATTCTGAGTTGCCGGGTCACAATCAGAGCCACTCATTGACTGACTTCTCTTGCTTATCTATCTGGTAACTAAAGAATAAATTTCTAACTACGAAATGAAAGACATGTAACAAGACTATAGGGCGGTGTGATGGAATTCAGAAAGAAAGGGACACGATAGGAAGAGCAGATGGGACAGGCGATGAGAGAAGCCTTTTCCATTGAGCCAAAAAGTCCATCATGGTCCAGCCCAATGACCCATCCTTCTACCGACGACCCTTTTTTGCCGAATCACCACTGTATTATCGTGGAAATTTATCAATTTTATATTTGATAATTGAAGTTGATGAGAGTTTATGAAAAGGGTTTCACTGTTTCATGAATATAATTAGACAGAAAGATCTGTTGATAATTCCATTTTGATATTGATGAGATATTTCGTTTCTTCTCCTTTATTTGTTTTTCTCTTTGTCTTTTTTAACGAGAACATGAATGACATTATGAGTTCTGGGCATCATATACAGCGGTTGGCATGGGCAGTAATGGAGACCTAGTTTAATCATTTATGCAGGTGTATGCACTTTATATATAGGGAAGTGGAGCTTATAACGTGTTGTAGTCTAAAGGATAAATAATGGAAAAATACTGGTCATGTCTGGTCGTGGCGCAGATAGATCGAAGATTTGTCCGCTTGTAAAATTTACCAACAACCCTTGTGTCAAATGTAAGGCAGGGACAGTTGTATTAACAAACTCCACTTAATTTCTTTGCGTCAGTTAGTATATACAATCAGTTTGCACAGTTTGGTTGACAAGTTCTAATCAGAGAACTGTTCAGACTCTACATTACTAGTACTACATTAGACTCTCCATTTATTATGGCATTCCATGCTCAAATCCCACAACAAGAAGCATGGAGTCAATAGAATGCTTTGTTTTCAGTAAGAGGGAAGTGGTGTTGCTAGATCCAAGGTCAACCTGGAGAATCCTACAACAATAATATAGTTTTAAGTAGTAGCTGGGAAATACGAAGAACATGCTGCTAGGCAGAAACAATTTGTCAAAGAATTCCAGAGATTTGGAGCTTTGCTAGGGGTGACATCATGTTGTAAGAGAGAACAAGCATCTGGAGATTGCAGCAGACAGAAGCTTCTGCTCTGATTGCTTCTTTTGATTGTTCCATTCCATGCAGCAACTCGTCTCCTCCTCTTCCTCCTCCATTCCTCCTCATCTGCAGCCCATAATTAACATACCATGTTTCGCCAAAAGCCCAGCCATGGCGTCTTCCTCCTCCTCCTCCTACTACTGCATATAATTTGTGCCAGTAGTGTTGCAAGTGAAGATCACCATCACCACCATCATCAACAACATCAATGGAGGTTGCTCTTCATGCTTAGCTCAAGTAGGAGAATTCTCCACGAACCCCTCTTCCCAATCACCTACAACCCACCTCCACCGCCGCAGCCCCTCCCTCCATCTTCCGACTGGCCCTTCTTCCCCCAGCCCCCACCCCAGCCGACCACCCCTCCTCCCACCGCCAATGCCTCATCCCTCCCCGCCCGCCCCAACACCCACGCCTCCTCCTACTCTTCCGACCAGCTTGCCGAGACGATCACCGTCGCGGTCTCGGCCGCCATCGCCGCCCTGGTAGTGCTTGCCGGCCTGGTGTTCATTGTGCACCGCCACCTCCGGGCAAGGAGATCAAAGGCGGCGGACTCGGACAAGCTCTTCGGCCATGAATCGCGACGACCAAGAGAAGCCGAAGGGCCTACCTTTGCGTCCCGGTTTCTCTACCTTGGAACAATGGAGCCCTCGGGGGAGGGAGATGGGGAGGGTCGTAGGTCCCCTCACCACAAGCTTGCCTCCATTAGCAGAGCTGAAGTCCGCCGGCCCAGCCCTGAGCTTCAACCGCTGCCGCCGCTGGGAAAAGCCGGCCGGAGTTCTTCGCCGCCGGTCTTCTCCGATGAGGAGGAGGAGGGGAGACGGTCTACTACTCCCCCAACTGCTCCTCCATCGCCGGCTCTACAAGCTCTTCTACCACCACTGCTACTACCAACACCACAGCGAGAGGCCGGCATTGCCCTTCTACTCCGGCCTACTCCTGCCGGACTTCTCCAAAGAGCCTTCTTTCGCAGTCATCTTCGATCCCTTCTCCGACTCATCACTCATCGCCGCCTTCCCCAACGCCGGCTCTACCCTTTCCTCCCGCGAGGTTGGCCACGGCGGCGGCCACGCTTCCGGCTTTGCCATCAAAAAGGGAGCTGGCGCCACCACCGCCGCCTCCTCCTCCTCCCCTGCCACCCGCACTGTTGAAGAATTATACTGGGAGGTTTTCCGGTGGCCGGCCCCCGCCGCCTCTGCCGCCGCCACCACCACCGCCTCCTCCTCCACCCCCACCACCAATATCAATGCACACAAAGTTTGAGTCTTTTGGTGCATCTGGGATCACTGGGCAACTTCCAGCATTGTCTAATGGCACCAACATTGGGGATCATGGTCGTATATCTGAAGAAAAGCTTTCACATTCGACGACAGTGGAAGAGAGTTTGGATGAGGAGAAGCCCAGGTTGAAGCCTTTGCATTGGGACAAAGTCAGGGCACCTTCTGATCGAGCAACTGTGTGGGATCAATTCAAGTCTAGCTCTTTCGCGTAAGGAAAGAGATGATATAAATTATTATTCATAGTTATATTAGAAATAAGCTGCTTCTTCTACGTTCATTCTTATTTTCTTATATGGCTCATTAGCTTGGCTGTGCTTCGCAGTTTGAATGAGAATATGATTGAGACACTGTTCAGCAGCAATTGCATCAATGCTGTTCGGAAGGAGACAACTGAGAAGCCTACTGCTCTTCCTTCAACGCAAGAGAAGAGGGTGTTGGATCCCAAAAAATCTCAGAACATTGCTATACTCCTAAGGGCATTGAATGTTACAAGAGAGGAGGTTACAGAAGCACTTTTAGATGGTAAGAGTATTCATTCCAGTTCTGAAGAGTTTGAAAAGTCTGATAAAAATTCTTCTTTGGAATCCAAACTGTGGATGTAGACATAACTCTTCAAATTCAGGAACTTATGCAAGGCTTGATCTTGTCATAAGCTACAAAGAACAAAGCTCATTGAGATTTTAAATACTTTACCAACTTTGAACCGCTTGAACTAGTCAGTGCCTCCTTCATTTGTGTACATAAGAAAATGGAAATGCTGATCTAGTATTCACTTAAACCAATCGAAGGATAATTGGTTTCATTGAATTGATGGAATACATTATTATTATTATTATTATTCCGCAGGCTCAAAATGCTTTGTTCTCATATGACTTGTAATCACTAGAAACATACAGAATGCTGCATATCATCGTGGAGCAGAAAAATCATGTCAAGCTTTTTTCCCATTAACTGGATATTCAAGTGACTACTTTCTTTCTTAAAAATGTTATCAAATAGTTGGTTGTACCATCCTAAGTAATAGTATTTTTACTGAAACACGTTATCATTTGAGCCATATTTCATGTATTTTTGACAACTTCCAACTTAGAACTGTTGTGCACTGAAAACCTTGTCCACTAAAGCAAATTGTAGAGGCTGCATGTTACAATAATTCAATACTGTAACTTGAAGAATTACATTTGTGTTTCCAGGTACTTCAGAGGCTTTGGGAGCGGACCTCTTGGAAACATTGGCGAAGATGGCTCCAACCAAAGAAGAGGAATTGAAATTAATAGAGTATAATGGCGATATAACCAAACTTGGCCCTGCAGAGCGTTTTATTAAAGCTATCCTGGATATACCATTTGCCTTCAAAAGGGTTGATGCTATGCTGTTCAGAGCAAATTTTGAGACTGAAGTGAATTACTTAATGAACTCTTATGGGACGCTAGAGGTGATTTGCCATTTTGCAAATACTTTGTTTTCCTTGTTATTTTTTAAATTATGCAAGATTGAGTCTCATTCACAATATTTTACATACATTGGATTTATGCTTGGGTTGAGCATGATAAACATCCTCAAACCATACAATTGCATCTGCAGTGGGCATCTCACAAATGGTTATATTTTAGTATATTTTATTGTCAGCTTTTTTATAACTTGTTATCTGAATTCGTTCAATCTCTAACAAATTTAGTGACCATAACATGCTTCGTGAATTTGTACTTCGATGATCTTACCATGTGCAGAATTTACTGCAGAGAAAAGTTATTGATATGTATTGAATTTTCTTCAAGCATCTCAAACGTGAAAGCTTTGAATAACATGTAAATTAATGTAGCCTAATTTTTGAATACCAGATAATTCTCATATACTTTTCAAATACAGAGTTGATTTTATTTTGCAAGTTTTTTTCCTGACAGTCGCTAAAACGTTTAACATGTACAGGTAGCATGCGAAGAGCTGAAAAACAGTCGATTATTTCTCAAGCTTCTAGAGGCTGTTTTAAGAACTGGCAACAGAATAAATGTCGGGACTTACAGGGGACAAGCCACTGCTTTCAAACTGGATGCTCTACTTAAACTAGTAGATGTGAAAGGCATAGATGGCAAGACAACCCTTCTTCATTTTGTGGTCCAAGAAATCATAAGATCTGAAGGTGTTAGATCTGATAATGCCTCTGAAGATGTTGACATAAAACAATTCAAGTCAGACAATGAATTCAGGAAAAAGGGTCTTCAAGTAGTTGCCGGACTCAGCAAAGAACTAGGAAATGTCAAGAAAGCAGCTGGGATGGACTCTGATGTGCTGAATGGCTATGTATCCAAGCTTGTAGCCGGGCAAAACAGAGTAAAAGAGGTGCTAGAAGTTGTGACGTCTAGCACAGGAGGGACATTCTTCGTGGAAATGAAGAGTTTTCTCTCAGAATCTGAAAATGGTATCGGTCGAGTGAAAGATAAAGAAAAAAAGGCCTTGTTCCATGTAAAAGAAATCACCGAGTATTTTCATGGAGATACATCAAAGGAGGAAGCTCATCCATTGAGGATATTCATGGTAGTAAGAGATTTCCTTTCTGTGTTGGATCAAGTGTGCAGGGAAGTGGGGAAGATGCAAGAGAGAACAATTCTTGGGTCTTCTATGTCCTTTCCAAAGCCCATTACACCAATTCCTGTTTTTGATAGACATGGCACAAGCCAATAATGGAAGCTCTGATGATAGCTCATTACCATAGATTACATAGAGTGGAATCTGCTTTTTCTCTCTTCTTGTCTCTCTCTCTCTTTGCAGGTGCTCATAATTTATGAGCCTGAAATTCACTGCTACTGCTAGAAGAAGAAAAATCATTGTATCTATACCCTCAAGATACCACATAAGAAAAAAAATAGTATTTTACCATAGTGGAGAGGAAGGACATGCCCAAGGTACAAAGAGTTGATATGGTCATACTTTGTTTTATAGATCGTTGTGAAGAACACAAATATCATAGGTGTTAATATTGTTGCTATAGGCAAACGCAGAGCATTTACTTGTAAGGAAATAAAAGGTACTAAATCCTGGCAAAGATTACATTCGTTTTATTTCAGAAGGTACAGTATTATTTATTTCTTCTTTAGAAAGACTGTTGTAGCATTTTGCTCATGAATAAATAAACTGTCAGATCATTGTTCATGTTTACTAATTGCCACTGCCAAATATGTTTTGCCTTTAATTTTTTTTCCAAGCTTTCTCAACTGATGTTGTAGGTAATGACAAGTGATTTGTGATGGGTTTTGAGTTTAAAAATAGGAAATTGATGGTGGAGTTGGCTACTGAATAAGATGAAATCAGTAATTAATCAGGTTGTTATTGTTCTTATTTTTATCTTTTCAACTAACAATGGCATCAGGTTATAGGAATGGCATCGGCGATCATTATATTTATAGACCCATAATAAAAATTGCAAGACATCCAGATCAGCCAACCAATCCAGTTCATTTGTTGTTTTTTCTTTTGGTCGCTCAAGTGAGTTTGGTAAGGCCGGTTTTAGCAGTTAATTATTAAGTAGATGGAGCAATCAACTTGATTAGTACACGACATCTCCCCCACTTACATCCATCTATCTATTTATCCATCTATGGAGAAATTTCGGTAGAATTATGAAATCTACTTATGGATGTTCCTTACCAAGGATGACGTTCCTTCTATAAGGATTGTTAAAATTAAGCATGCGAGTTAAAGAGAAACATAATAATGATGTCTATATTTTTTTCTCATGCAAACAAATAATGCATGTAGTTCTGGGGCCTGTACGTATATTTCCGCCTCTCAACTCAAAATGACAGGTCACTTTGATAAGGCCTGCCTTTGATCTACGTATATATTCTGATCTGCAGATGAATCCCTTTAACGTGTAATGTATGCTCCTGGCCAGTGTTTTTTTAAAAGAAGAAGCAATTGCGTCTACTAATTAACTAGTTTAGTGTTGGAAATAAGAATGTTAAACGTTATATTATCAGATAGAAAATCGACTCATTAAAGGCATAAATGCCACATCATGGCTCCCATCAGGAAGATAAGAAGTAAGGAATTAATTATACTCGTCAAGCTGTAAAGCTGTACATATCCGTAGACCTTAAAATAACACTTTGTTTATAACTATCATAAGAATCAGTACACCGGGCCATATTGGAGAAGAAGAAGAAAAACGAGCGCTAAAGAAATTACAGCACTGGCCTCTTTATACAGCTTTCGATATTGGAAACCCTTTTCATGCTTTCCTGCTTGGACCAAGCAAAGAAAAGCTGGAAGCAGGAAACATCAATGGAATCTTTGTACGCCAAATTTCCTGAACCACAAGGCAGAAGAATACACTTAAGAAAAATAGCTTTTCTAAAAAAGAAAAAGGGGTTAGAAGCAAACACGGTCGCAGCATACAACATATTGAAGATTATATACATATATATAACTAGCTAGAAAGTGAAGAGATAAAGATGGCATGGGTGCATCGAGGGGACCCAAACTCCACATTCCAACGTGTTCTCAAAGAAAAGGAAACATATCACTCCAGTTCCCAGTAGGCGTCGTCATCATCTTCTTCACCACGCCTATCTTTCCATACTGGTGCGTATATATGTATCTCATATAATATAGGTTTGGTAACCAACATAAAGGAATAAGAAACGACCCAGTTGCTACAATCCACTGAATCCAACAAAAACGGCTAAAGAAACTTATTTGTGGTTTGTTGGGGCCGTGACGTTTCATCTGAAAAATTAGGACATGCACTCTTTATGCACATCAAGCTCAACGCATAATATATACACAAATCACGGAGTTGGAATTAGTTGTGGACATTCTGAATACGCTAATCAAAATTGTATCCATGCTTTTTTATGCAATCAAAATATCAAATCAACATGCCATTAGTATTGACTTCATCAAGCAAACAAACGCGTCTAACTCCGAAACGAGCATCGACTAGTTTTGGACTATATTGTCATGTAGGAGAATTAGCAAGGCAAGGCAAGACAAGAAGCCGTCCTTGGTAATATTTTTAGGGAACCAAACTGCATCTATATTTGATGTTTATCCCCGTGTGTCCCAGTACTCGTGATAATTCCCTAAATTCAAAGGCAATGCAGCTAATTAGACTAATACTACTGTATAGTATATATGTGGAACAGATAGACGAAAACGTCCAAGAGGCTAAGGGACAAGAGACTAGTCGTTGAAGTTCGTTCTAATGATTGACGGGACGACCGGATGATTCGTAGTATGAGAAGGTCAGAAGAAGGAGCACAAGGAGACCGAAATCAAACAAACATACTCATTCCTCCCAGCTCCATCCGTCGCTGGCCCAAACTCAAACATTGTTTTACATTAATATTAGCAAAAGCATGCAGATTATATGCCCCACCAGCTTAAATTAATACTAATCTTAGCGATGATAATTAACAGTACTCATATTACAACACCTTGGAATCATGAATTAGAAGAGCTTAGTTTTTCATAAATTAAGCTGTGATTAACTCATGGCATATATTTCTAAACGCGTACGGGTGTCTCATGACCGGGGACTACGTCCAAGAGATGAGAGAAGCAATTAACAAGTGCCACAAATTATCAAGTGAAGTTCTTACACACACACAATATATGTTAGCTAATAACGCCTAATAACGGTAGTTGTATATGACCGCTGTAGGAAATATTATAGAGCTCTATATATAAATATATTGGTGATGTATAAGAAAAGCATGAATGAGGTAATGTAATAATATGGCAGTATATGTATATATGTAGGTATTTTAAAGGTGCCATGGAGATCAAAAGGAAGGAAGAAGACAGTGCTTGAAGGGGGATTAAAGGGCAAGAGAAATGAAAAACAAGGAGTGGTGGTGGGGTTTGATGACGAGATTGCACGCTAGCAGCTTTTCATCTCCATTGTCTCTCTTCTCGCTTCTCCCCTTTAGCACGCCTGTTCCCACTCCTTCTCTCTCAACCACCTTCCTTCCATTAATCCAAGTATCCAACTGATCTCTCCTTACTCTCTCTCAACTACTACTACTGGCTACTGATCATGATCATCAGAGAAATTCGAAGATATAGGAGAAGATGATCAGGTGGTACGTTCTTCTTTCACGACCATCTCGGCCACTTGCCCAATACTTTCGCCGAAAGATCACTCATTTTACTTCTGCCAATCCACTTCAATTCACCATGGTTGGATAAAGAATTCTCCCCTCCAACTTCTCATCGAATTCCCCAAAAGAAAGCAAAAGTCCTATATCTTACTAAGATTCTCCCCTCCACTCCACTCTTCCCCTCCCCTCCCCTCTCTCTCTCTAATGCTTTTCTCCTATATCTATATACATATCCTCGTAGAAGCATTCCTTCTCAATGTTAAAAACCCAGCTAAAGAGCTCTTACTCCCAAGTGATCATCATCTCTTCTTATTCATCTTATCCTCTACCACTGCTTATTAGTATTATTCAGCTTCATCAGAAGACGAGATTGCATATAATTAAGATCAAGACCAGCCTCACATCTGCTGATCAAGCCCCGCCTCTTGCATGGCCGGCTGTTGAGAAGAAGCAGCAGCTAACAATTAAATGGATACCTTGTTTAGATTAGTGAGCCTTCAATCAGACCAATACTCCTACAACTCTAGCAGGACATCCAGCAGCTCCAGATCCTCCAAACACCACCACCAAGATTGCTATGAACTTTACATGGACGAAGATGACTTCTCTTCTTCATCTTCCCGCCACTTCTACCCTTACCACACAGGCGCCGGCCAGCAGCAGGCATCCCCCAACACCAATACCCCGGCCAACACCAGCACCAACACCTCTGCCCACACCAGCAGCCACGTCTTCGATTCGACACCTCATCATGGAGAACAGTTCTCCTTCTGCCCCGATCCCAGCATCACCCACTTCGCCTCCACCGCCTCCGGCAAGTGGGCGGCCGACCTCCTCCTCCAGTGCGCCCGCGCCTTGGCCGACAAGAACAGCGCCCACGTCCAGCAGTTCATGTGGATGCTCAACGAGCTGGGCTCCCCCTACGGGGACACCGAACAAAAGGTGGCCTCCTACTTCCTGCAGGCGCTGTTTTGCCGCGTAACCGACTCCGGCCTGAGCTGCCACCGGACCCTGACGTCGGCGTCGGAGAAGACATGCTCCTTCGAGTCGACGAGGAAGATGCTGCTAAAGTTCCAGGAGGTGAGCCCGTGGACGACGTTCGGGCATGTGGCATGCAACGGTGCAATTCTGGAGGCCTTGGAGGGGGACGCCAAGCTCCACATTGTGGACATGGGCAACACCTTCTGCACACAGTGGCCCACCCTGCTGGAGGCCCTCGCCACCCGCAGCGACGAAACCCCCACCTCCGGATCACCACCGTCGTGTCCCCCAGAGCCAGCGACGGCGCCGGTGGCCCGGCAGCGGTGCACAAGGTGATGAAGGAGATCGGGAGCCGGATGGAGAAGTTCGCCCGCCTCATGGGCGTGCCCTTCAAGTTCAACGTGGTGTACCACGCGGGCGACTTCTCGGACATGAACTTGGACGACCTGGACATCAGGGAGGACGAGTCCCTGGCCGTCAACTGCGTGGGGACGCTCCACGCCGTGTCCCCCGGTGGGTCCAGAAGAGATTTGATGATCTCGTCCATCAGAAGCATGGGGCCCAAGATCTTGACGGTCGTCGAGGACGAGGCCGATCTGGACATCGCCGAAGATGGGCAGGGCTTCGTGAGGGGGTTCCAGGAATGCGTCCGATGGTTCTCGGTCTACTTCGAGTCGTTGGACCAGAGCTTCCCGCGTGCGAGCAACGAGCGGCTCACGCTCGAGCGTGCGGCCGGCCGGGCCCTCGTCGACCTCATGGCCTGCCCGCCGGCCAAGTCCCGAGAGCGGCGGGAGATCGCCGGACAGTGGTCCCGCCGGCTGCACGACGCCGGGCTCATCCCCGTGCCGTTTAGCAACGACGTGTCCGACGACGTCCGGGCACTTCTCCGGCGATACCAGGATGGGTGGTCAACGACGACGGCGGCCAGCTCCGACGCCGGCATTTTCTTGGCGTGGAAGGACCAGCCGGTGGTGTGGGCCAGTGCATGGAAGCTCTAATGCTATTCAACAGTACTACTCGATCATGATGTGTTATATACAATATAATATATTGCATTGCATGCCTAATTATTAGCGTTAAATTACGTTTGGAATGTGCAATTAGTACTCCGGCTACTATAGAGTGGAAAGAAAGAGAGGCATTGGTAGAATTGTTCCTGCTCATTCAAATTATTACGACACAATGTTGTGTAATTTCCGATTATATATAATGGATTGGTGTGGTTTGGACAGCTACATACGTGCATGATTGAGACTTAGTTAGGAATGTGGAAAGATGGAGAAAATAGGCAGTAATAACAATAATAATAAGGTATATATTGTTCCTATTAAAATTTTATGTTAATTATTTGCTCGTATTATGTGGGCATGTTTCCATTTGTTCGCCGAAGGATGGTGAGAAATAATGTGTGGGCATCGAGCAGACAAGTGTCGTTGGATTGAGGCGTTCAAGTGAATTCATCTCATAGATGACAGATCATGAAGATGACAAGAGTTGGTAAACTGTAGGAGAGAAGAAGAAGAAAAACCTGGTTTGGTGAATCGATCGGGTGCAGCAAAGGTGTTTTGTTTGAAAGGAAGGCTGGAACGAAGCTTTTTGAGCTGGTGAAGGGCCCCAAGTGTGAGGATATTAAAGTTTTCTTCAACCACACCAAAAAAACAAATAAAAAAATGGTGGGTGGGCAATGGAGCCGCGGAGAAGGTGGTAACAACCGGGAACAAAAGATCAGGTCTGGCACAGTGCCACTCTCCTTTTGGACCCCCATCAACATAGTGGGAACTGCTTTTGAGAGAGACGCTCCAGAGACCTCTTCGTCTTTTGATGGGGAATGTAACGTGCCTCCCACCCCACTCACAAACACACCAGACTCAAAATATCTTTTCCATTGGAATGGCTGGAAATTATTCTTTTTCATGCGTAGCTTTGACAGCTCCAATTTGGTTCATGTTTGCCCCTTGGCTCGTTAGAATCCGGTTTGCTTTCTTTTCGCTTCTTTAATCTATCCGTAAGCTTCTCTTTTTAGAGATGAGAAGATACGAATCCTTTTTGGTCTGATTGCATTTGCCCATGTAATAATATATACATCTTTGCATAATGCATTTTTAACTCAGTCTATTAATCATGGTTGGTTTTCAATGTTTCAATCTTCTATACATCTTAACTTATCAAAAAGAAAAAATCTTACATACATGGTTGATACTGTTGTACATCATTGTACTCTTACTTAATCGCCCCAAATCCAACAACTTAGTGACAATGTATCTGTCTGAGACTCTCAGTTGATACATAAAACCTTGGTCGAGGTGACATCCCATTCCTCCACCATATGTTGGAGTACATGGATAGGAATTGAGGAACGACAATATCCGGCCCCTGACGGGTCCAAGACACCATCAAAACCCCACTCATGACCGGGCTTTTATGTTAAATTTAATCAATGTATGTGTTCCGGCTGCGACGATGTTTTCAATGATCTAAAGTAAGCACCGGATACCGCCACCTTTCCATGATTTTAAATTCCATATGATCAGTTAAAGAAACAGATCAAATCACGGTCCATACCCTTATTTCCTTCTTGTTTAAAAATGAGGAATCTTTTATGAAAGCAATTGGTTTTTCTGGGTGATAGCAGGTGTGACAATAATCTATTAGCGACCTTGGTTAATATTAGAGTCATTATCACGCTGGCGCTTGTTGGGTAAAGCAGATTACCCTTTTTTAAAGTCATATGAATGATCGGTGGCCTGCCAACTGTAGAGGCACAGGTTAGGTAAGCCGGAAAACTCATGAATCATGGTGATCAAAAATAAATTTGAATTAACATACAATTATGTCGTTAGACTAAAAATATCCAGATCAAAGCTCACATAAGAATTAGTGAAAAATAGGTGTAGGAAACTACGAATCAAAGAAATTCAATATGAAAGCATAAGGCTAGTGAAGAATACACACTTCTAATCAGCAATAAGATCGAATATACCTCTGCCAATCAAGAAAAATTATGACACATATGCTTCATTCCACCCATCTGGGAGCTTCCACCTTCTGTGCCAGTAGATTGATACTCTAGACCACAATGGGAAGCCAAAATTGTAATCGAGGGGCTCATCTGCTGCTCCTCCAACAATCAAAGGCAGCCATATGTACCTAGATTCCTGCAAATCTGCCGGGTTCCATCGATCTGCCATGAACAAGAAAAAATTGGGAAACCCAGGAAGAGGGAGTACAAAAGTACTTTGCGAGAAGAAGGTAGTTGATCTTAATATCCTATTACCCCCTATACAGGGGTTCCCCATTGTTTCCCAAGGACCCATGATCGATTCTGCCGCATGGGCCATTGCTTCGTTAGGTGCCCAGCCAGTGCACCCTGAAGTAATCATATAATACGTGCCTTCGTGTTTAAATATTGCTGGAGCTTCTCGATGCTGCCCAACCAAAATTCTTCGCATAACTGTTGTAACATCCAAATAGTCCTCAGTAAGAGGGCCGATGTGCAGCTCGCTATTGTCCTCAGACGAGTAGATGAGATATGCTGTGCCATCATCATCTTTGAACACTGTCATGTCTCGACTATCAAAACCATGAGGCCTCTTGCTATAGAGATATGTGAAGGGTCCTGTAGGATAGTCACTAACAGCTACACCAACAGAAGCTCTTGTGTAGTTAACATCGTCAACATGCATCCACATTACATATTTTCCTGTTCTGTCATTGTAGATTACTTTTGGCCTCTCAAGCACATTGGCCTTATGTAGGTCGTGAGTCACATTTTCTTCTTCTCCGGAAAGGACGACTCCCTCATGCTTCCATGTCCACAAGTCCTGGGAGGAATAACAACTGACTCCAACAATATCAACCTGACACACACAAAGCAATCAACAGTTCTCAGTAAATGCAACAAAAACAATCCACTGACTTTCTAGATATATTGAAAGCATAATCAGCAGCCAATTGTAAATTCACTGAAGCATAAAAGTAAAGCATTGTAATGACAAAGTTACAAGCCAGCAAGTGCTAGAGAGTAACAGAGGGAGTGGAGTTATCGAGTTATCATCAACAACAGCATTCACGAATACCTAAATGACAGAATACTAAGCCTCCACTCGCCTAAATCATAGATAATATCCATTTAATTAATATATTTTCAAACATTTTTTCTGCTCAACTGAGCCTAAATGCTTTCCAATCAGTGTTTATAACCTCCACAAGTGTGCACTTAGCTTTCTACATTCACTTATATAGAATATATATCTTCTTTGTGGCTATGATACTGCCTAGAATGATCTTTCTAAAATTTATGCATGATATTGCGACCTTGGGGTGTCCCTTAATTTCAATACATGATCTCTTTTAATCTTCCCTATGCCTGCCTTATTATTCTCAGATCACATTTCCAAATTCATCCACATATTTTCTTAGTGGTCTACTTTATTCTAGTAAATAAATTTCCTAGAATTTGATTATTTTCATCCTCACATACTTCCTCTCAGAAATCCACTGGCGGTAAAATTGGTGGAGAAGATCAAAATCGGCTAGTCTTCTTATACAAAACACTCCACCGACGGTACAATAGGTGGATAAAATAAATCAAAGAAGTCCGAGATAAGATGACGATGGAAGCACCAATTTACTTCTACATGGTAGAGTGACCATAAAATAAAAATTAGCAAGGAAACAAAAAATCAGGAGTAAGTTAGCCATATATGACAAACAAATTCTACAAAAGTGTAAAATAAGGATGATGACTCTGGAAGTATTGATCTGTAATAACAGCTTATTGATAGATACAGAGACTTGCAAGAAGCAGCAATACCAAAGTGCCACGCAAACACAAGGGGACAGGCAATTGTCATTCAGCCAGCAATGGGTGCCAGCAACATAAGCAAACAATAAACGATAAGGGTAAATGCAGAAGAAAGAGAAATTTGGCAATAAAGTAACTGATAGGGTAGTCCACTAGAGATAGAACAAGCTCAAAGCAAACATAGACGCAATAAGGCATAAAGAAAAACATATTTAGGCCCTGGCACATTAATAAGTTGGCGATTCATATAAAGGTTGTGCCTCAGTTTATCAAAGGGACTCATACTTTGTTGGTCTTTATTTACGCAGACAATTCTAATTAGTGTTGCAAATAGGCAGTGTGCTAGCGCTCGCTTTTCATGTTCCTCACTGAAATAGAATTCGCATGAGGCATGAGACTTTCAAAACCAAGAATAGAAACTAACCCGTGCAGCTCCTTTGCTGTGAGCTCGGTAAGTAGAACCGTCTTTGTTCTCTCCATACCAGTAGTATGTTCCTGCTCGTTGTACATATATTATCCCTCCACCATGAGCTTGGATAGCATTTCCATCTGTATCTAACCACTGCCTACCAGGATAGAAATATAAACTATCATTTTCTCTCGTTTTCATAGGATCCACTGCAGTTCTATGACCGGGAAAGAAAAAATGTCTCATAGGAGAGGAATCATCCAAAAATTCATCAATCAGAGAAGGCTTTTTGTTGCCTCTCCTTTTCGCAGCACGTGGTGACCGCCTTCCTCTTGGTGGTGGTATTTGAAAATTCTCTTCCTCAATTTCTTCAAGCTCCCTCATGACAGGAAAAGGCTTTAAGCGGACCTGATTTATACCCACGTCCTTGCGGTTGACAACTAAGCTTGTATAATAATGGATCATGATGACCAAGGCAACCAAGCTCCATACGAGTATGAATAGATAAGACCTCCAGCTTCCTGCATTGCAATAGAAAGCAGATGACTTTTTGCATTTGTTCCTCATCCTCATTTTTGCGCCTTTATTTCCAAGAAAAGGAAACATAACCTATATAAAGTGAACCAAGTGTAATCAATATCTAACTACATACTAGTTCTTTGATCAGAAGTGGGTAAAAGAGAAACATCAACCACTAATTGCGAAATGTAATGAACCTATAGTTAGCTCTCCTTTCCTTTTTAACACAGTTGCCATCTAATTTCATGCTAGTTAGAAGATTTATTTTATTTTTATTTTCAGTTTTCAAAAAAGTGAATCGGAAGTTTTACTGCAACAAAAAGAATTCTGTGGTGATCATTGCATCCTAAGAAAATTGTAAACTTCAGCTGGCAATACACAAGCTGAAAAAGGTGACGGATTTCAAGCTATAGCAAGATCAGCAGCATATTTCAAGGCACAACACCACCAGCAACGGGATAAAAAAAATGAAAGAATATGAAAGTCTAATCGATTAATTAGGAGACATAAAGAGTAGAAATTGAGCAACACAAAATGAGCATGGGAAGGAAGTCCAACGAACAAATCTAAGAGAGTTGGAATAACTAAAAGGCTCCAAGTTGTTACTCGACGACATGAACGAAACAGCCGACAAAGGAAATTAAGGCATGCCCATCAAACACGGCACTCCCTGCAGTAAGTAAGCGATAATTTCAGATCGGAGTGCCCCCTCCCCCTTCCAGACCCAGATCCTATCGATTTCAACCAATTAACAAATTTGCCAAGATTCTTTTTGCATAAGAAAATATCAATAAAAAACAAGGTGACAAAGTTGACAGATTCAAAAAGACAAAATCAGAGATGGGAAACGAAAATTTGAGAAGTGGGTATGTAGCATGTACCGAACAGGTCCGCCCTCCTGGTCACGAACGCATCATCGGAGGACATGGCCGTGGTTGATTCCCGCCTCACACCGTACATCAACCCGTGAAATAATTTATTTTTTCAAAGTCAAGTAATAATAATCCTTTTACGATGGAGAAGCAAATCCTTGAGCGTGGACGATGGCATCCAAATTGAAATTGTAATAAGAGGAGATGATAAATCCCTCCCTATTGTCTCTCTCTATATGCTCTACTATAATAATAAGAGGCCGTAAGAATAAGAACCATAGAAAGGTGTCTGCCCGTGTGGAAATATTAGCAAGAAGAAGAAGCTTGTTTGTGTCTGTCTAACTCTAAACTCTCCTAAACCAAACCCAAAGGTGGTGAAGGTCAAGTGATGGAGACCTCGCTTCAAATCTAATCTAAGCAGTATGCAGTACACGTAACACGAACACCACCCCTGGCCCCGCCCATAATGTCTTACCCCCTTGTGCAGCTGTCAGCGTGGACTTTCCCGGCCATCGCCCCTGCGTGATCAGAAGTGGATGTAATCGTCATCATATAATAATAATAATATATATATATTAATATCATTTAATAACTCTAATGATAGACCCATGTCTCGCCACGCATGCACCGTCTCTATTAAAAACAAATTGTAAAATATTATAATAATTATATTTTAAATTATACTCTAATTATAAGGATAAATTCTAATTAAATAATAATATAGACTATAATATTTTAATTTATTGTTTTATATTTTTGTTATATATTAATGGGGATTGAGTCTTCTCCTCTTCGTGGGAACTTAATTTTAACTTTTTTAAACTAATAAAACAGTAGATAAGGGAAAGAATAACCATGCTATCCTCATTTCTTCACGACGCCAATGTTGCTATTTTTATTCTTTTTTCTTTTACCATTTGTATTATAAAAATTTATATCGAGCTTATATTTTGTTCCATTATCATTTGTTTCCAAAACTATTTCATTATTTCAGTGATTTCATTATCATTACTGATTAGAAAAATGTGTTTTATATATAGGGTTGGTAATTGAGCGAGCCAACTCGTGAGCATTTAGCATTCAGCTCGGCTTGATTCGACTCGAAACTCGACATTGAAATTGTAAAACCCACGATTCGAGTTAGGGTTTTATATTCAGAACCGGTCGGGTCGACCGTTATTTTTCGAGTTGAGTCAGTTTCAGGACACGTGTACCGAGCCGACGCCGGTCGCGTGTATGAGCTATGAGGGTCATGCGTACCCAAGTATATGATGATAACGTCATGAACACAGCAGAACAGAATGAGTTATCAGATATATGAGAGTATGTCAGTCATTTTTATTATTATTTTTATATATAATGGATCGTAGAATTAGTTTTAGGCCGTTTATCGCGTTAGGACGCGTTACGGGCATTTTGGGTGGGTTGATAGTTCTAGAGCATATCATTACGATGTTTGGTATTTGTTTGATTTTACGGGATTTTTCCCGATTTTTATGAATTTTTTTAGGATTTAATACGACTTAGTTATTATACTTGACTCGAGTCGGAGACGAGTCAAGTAATATTTACGAGTTTGCCACCACACACACCCTCGACTTTTTCCTTTCTTCTTCCCCAAACCCTCGCCCGCGCCGCCCCTGTTCGCGCGCCACCGCCGCCGCTGTCGGCGCCGCCGGGCCGTCGACCGACGCCGCCCAGCTCGGCGACGACGTCGCCCTGCCGCCCGGACTAGGTCCGGCCCCCATCGGACCGCCGCGACGCGAGGAAACCACGCCGCGACGCCGCGGCCGCGTTGCGTTTCCGTCGCCAATCCCGCCGCCGGCGACCGTCGCAGCCGTCATCCAGTGGTCGCCTCAGCACCACCGACCACCCAGCGACCCTCCCCGACCGGAACGGAGGGCATCGCCGCCCTGGCCGGCCGGATTTAGCGACCCAACGCCGCCGCTCTGTTTTAGCCATTTTCCGGCGAGCCGCCTCCTCCGTTGGCCGCGTCGACCTCGTAGATGAGTCGGGCTCGTCGAGCCGGTTCCGAGGGTACCCTACATGACCCCTATCCAGCTAGTAGATACCACCGGCAATGGTTGCCGGAAAACCACCGGAAGTCGCCGGAAAACCGCCAGCAACTGCCGGAAAACCGCCGGAAAATCGGAATTTCTAGAATTCGCCGGAATTCACCGGATCTTCCGCGGGGCTCACCCGGTGGAGCCCGATCGAGCTTTGGACGCCGAGGAGCGCCGGAGTCGAGCTCCGAGGCGCGCGACGGAACCCTAACCGTCGCCGATTGCCGACGACGTGAGGTATAATTACCTCCGATTGATTTCTTTAAAATTGATTATGATTGTTAGTATAACATGCTAGAATTAAATAATTGTCATGATAAACATATGAGTATGAGTGTAGTGATGATTGCATGATGCAATTAATTGAGAATGAATAGGGAGTGATTTAATGAGGTAGATCGAGTTGAGCATGATAATTGTGTGTGATGTGATTAATGACTAATTAGGGATGAAATGATAAGTTACATGATGAGATTATTAGTGAATGAAGTGATCTAATGAGATGAATTGTGTATGAACATGTTAAACTAGTACGATGCAACTTAGAAGAACAGAATAAAATATGGTATGAGTAGTTGAGTTAGGATTATTTACTCTTATAATTATTTGATGGTTATTTTGATGATGATTCTGTGTTTAATTGTGTTGAGTTTGATGCATCATTTAGTTAGCGGGCGTTAGTATTTAGTTTTGATGTGTAGGTACGGAATAGGAGCTCGCCGCCTAGGCGCGATGACACGCTTGGAGCTTCTACCAGGTCCGTTTAGGACTCGTCTTGTTTTACGCTCTTCCATTGTATGTTTATTTTATTATCTGCAGGGCGGGTTAAGTGGCGTTTTATTGGATCCCACTTAACTCGGGCCATTTAATCGAATATTTTCCGGATTAATAACCCCTCGAGGATGAGATCCCTCGAGGATGATTTCGAAAACAAGATCCACCACAAGTTGCCTTCGGGCCTATTATATGAATCCCTTCCCAGGCCTATATATATAGTTTTATCGAGTTTTCAGTGAGACGAGAGATGGAGAAACCGACTGCACGTACCATGCAGAGGATGCCGTGACAGTCAAAGCGGGCTCTGGATTAGTGCCAGCGGACTGTTCCATTCCCGAGGGATCCTGACAACTCCGCGTTTGAGTTCCTCACACCCGGAGAACGTGGAGGTTTACGGGTACTGTTTAGTACAGCGCATGTCCGGACTTGTGGTTCAAAGGGTACTAAAGGCGACTGCCTGAGAGTACTCGGCCTTCGTGCTCAAGGCCAGGAGAAATATGGAGGTAAGGAGAGGGCTTAGGATAAAGTTTCACGAGAAGTACTGAAAAAGAAGTGCTGAGAGTAGCACAGTACCAGCAGCAGAGCAGTAAGTTCGGGATGCTACCGGGTCTGCAGCCCAGTGGCTCCTCAGTAGTGCCCTTCAGAGTGTTCTTGAGGAAGTATATGGTTTTCTTTCATATGAGAGTTTGCTCTCATAGCCAGTTTGTTATAGTTATTTTATTTTCCGGACCAGTAACACTTGTTACTGACGTGTTTTTATACTATATGTAGGTAATAATCACGAGTTGGAGGAGCCAGCTTGGACGGAGGAGCAATGAGGTCTTGTACACACACATGTTAGATTTCTGAATGTTTAATTTTGTGTTATTATGTTATTATATTGTGAATGACATGTTCAAATGCATGAGACATGATAGAATGTGAAATGATCAGAGTAGCGCAGCAAAAGTGTGATGGGTTGAAACCCAAGCTTCAGCATGAGTGTATAGTAGATTAGATTCTGTGTGAATGAAATTATTTGATAGTTGGTTACATATATTTTTATATGGATATTTGACAGGGTGGCCCCTAATTACATTTTTAGGGGAAATTCTGTCCGTTATGTTTCAAAACTTTTATTAATTTTTATCGGGATTGTTTGGTGTGTACTCTGACTTGCATGTCGTTCATGTAGTACCATATTAGGTTTGTGTGTATTCATCCATGCATTACGAGTTGTATCTTCATCTTAAGACGCCGAGATTGGATCCGCACGAGTTAGGTTCGGGCTAGCCGACCTAACCGGGGCCTGTAACATGCCGGTTTGGTTCACCAGTGTGAACCGGATTTGGGGTGTTACAGAAATGCTTGACTTGAACTCGAATCTTACGAGCCGAGCTTGAGCAAGGTCGTGTTCGACTCGACTCGACTTAGTTGTAACTCAAACTCGACTCGTAGTTCGACTCAAACTCGACTCGATAAAATAATATAATAATATAGTCTTTATATTATATTTTATATATATATATATATAAAATATAATAACAAATAAGTAAGATAGTTGAGATGGTAAGTATTTACCTTGATGATTTCAAGGTTGTGGGTTCAAACCACATTAGCTTCATTTTTTTTAAGTGAGGTACTTTTGACTTTTAATCGAGCTGGAGCTGGGCGAACGAGCTGGGCGAACGAGCTCACAAAAATTAAACAGTTTAAGTATATTCGAGTTCGAGTCGAGCTTGAACACATAAAAGATATTCGAGTCGAACTCGAATATATATGTTCAAAACTCGTTCGATCTCGAGTCGAGTTTGAACGAATTTCAAACTATTCGAGCTGAGTTTGAACCGATGTTGAACTCGACTCATTCGCTCAATTAACACCCTTATTTATAGATATCCTAATTTAAGAGACCCCTCTTTCAAAAAGACAAATTCTTGACGATCTAGATTTGGGATTTGGCCGAAATCTCTCTCTTCGTCACCCCCCTTTCTTCTTCATTTCATTCCACCTCACCGAATCTCTCCTCCTTTCCCTCACCTCCGTCTTTTTTCCTCCTTTTCTTACGTACTTTTAATTTTTTCTGTAGATCTGTCTCTTTTTATATCTTTTGCAGGTGTGAATCTTCGTACAAGCTTATTAGACATAATGTCTCATCTATCTAGTTCTTCGCTGCCTCCCTTCGGTTAGGATTCAACCCCATATAAGAGGTCATTTCCACTGCACTCAGAAGTTCGTCTCCAGTTTTTGACACTCTTGTTTACTAAGGTTTTGGTGGGTGTTCTTTACGCAGCGCTTATATTGGAAATTGTTTTTATACAATAAATCCTCCTATTTCTCCTACTGTGAAAGATGGGGGTTTTCTTACTAAATTTGTGCCAAGTATTCACACATAAAACTTGATGTTCTTTAGGAATAATCTAATGAGAATTTTTTGTGTCCACTTTTATGGTTCTGGCTTAACTTTCGTGTTTCTTTTGCAAGTTATGTGTAAGTGTCGCCATGAATGGTGAATAAATCCAAAAAAAAAAAGAAATTGACCCGGCCAAACCCAAATCTGTCGGGTTTGGTTTTAGGATGCCGGTACCTATTTTGATTTTTGATATGTGGTACCTGATTTTAATAATATAAATTTTTTATAAAAAATAGATTTAGTATAATTTAAACTTTATTATATAGATATATGTGTTTATATATAAAATTAATATATTTTTAACTTTATTTTTGTATTAGTCTATTTAACCTCATTATTTTTTCAGATAATTATTCTTAATTAAATTTTTTATAGTGTTATTTAATTTGATTTTTTATAATATAATCAAGCTTTGTATGGTCGGGTTTGGATTTGATATATGGGTTCAGGTTGGATTCTAATAACAAAAAATTTAAATGATAAATAGTCGAATTTAATACCAGGTTTAAAGTAATGAATAGGTTTAATACAATTAATACCAGACCGAATTCGATCCACGGGCCGTTACTTTTAGGCAATATCTCTCATTTTACTTTGAACCTTTCTTCTTTATTTTTTGAAAAAAAATTAAAACCAGGGATGATAAAAAATTTAGCACGAGATCAATATTGGAGAGAGCTCAGCGTGGTCTCCATCTTAGACATCCAAGTCCATCCATAGCCTAAACTCTCGGCATACATATATACATCTCGGATGCACGAATCTGCGTCGCGCCGATCCGATTTTGGGGCCGACTCGGTCGGCCCCGAATCGGGCCATGAATCGGCGATTTTCGGCCGATTCCGACCGATTTAACTCGGAATCGGAATCGGCCGATTTAAATCGGAATCGGTTTTTAGAAAATTACCAAAATACCTTAGGTATGATTTTTATTAAATTATTTAAGCATGGGTAAAATGGTAATTTAGATTTTAAAAACCTAAAATCAAACCCGCTCCCCCACGCCGCCGCCGCTCGTCCGCCTGCCCGCCGCCGCCCCGTTTCCGCCCTCCGCCGTGCGTCCCCGACTCCGGGCTCGCCGCCGACCGGGCTGCCGACCTCGCCGCTGACCGGGCTGCCGACCTCGCCGCCAACCTCGCAACGTCGCCGCCGACGTGTGGCCGGACCGAATCGGGCTGTGACGCACGAATCGCCGCCGGCTCCGGGCCGCCGACTGTTCGTCCGACCGGGCTGCCGACATCCTCCGACATTGCCGCCGCGAGACTCGCCGCCGACCGGGCCGGCTGCGGCGGCAGGGGGTAAAGAGTGGCATTCTCGTAATTAAAAGTTGACTCGAGTCTAACTCGAGTCAAAAATAATAATTAATTCTAAATAATTTTAAAAAAATCTTAAAAAATATTTAAAAATATCATAAACTATAATACACAGAATAATATCAAAATAACATGAATACCCAATTTTAATATATTTATATTATAAATTGTCAAATTATTATATATGACCGATTAAATTAATTTGGACCGATTCAACTGAACCGATTCTTGGCCGATTCAGACCGATTTCGATTCCGATTCCGACTCACAGGAAAATCGATTCCGATTACAATCCCGATTCATGCAACCATTGTATACATAGCATATGCAGTGAATAATTATAAACCCCACACAACGATTTTCAACTACACGAGAACAATCAGTTGAGAGCTCAGGGAATGGCTACCAAGTTCGACATCGTTTCGGCTCCGGGGCATCGGCTGTCGCCAGAGCTAGACCCGGCGCCACCATCGCCGGCCGTCCCCTCATCTCTTCCTCCGTCTTTCTCCACTCCTCCTTCGATGGCCTCCTCTGCTTCGCCACTACCAATTGCTTCCTCGTCGTCAATCTCCTCACCAAATCTACCTGGACCATCAGCTTTCCCCAGTACCCGTTCGCTTCCGCGACTCTGATTCCGTCGGTCGCGTCTGCGTCGACGATGTCACCTCGTGGGTACAAGTTCTGCGTTCTCACCAAGTATTCTTACGCTTCGACCTCCTCTGTTTACGTCTACAATTCAGCCGACGACGTTTGGAGCAGGTACCGCAGCATAGGCCCTGTTCTGCACTAACTGCTCATCAGCAGGTCGTGTTCGCGAATGGGTCGCTCTATTTCACGACCAAGGAGCCGTTCTCGGCGATCAGTTTCGATGTCGAAGCCTGGCTGGTGGGAGGAGATCTCGGTGGAGCTGCCCGGGGAGCTGACCTTCATGAGACTAGTAGGCGGTGGAGAGGAAGAAGAAGAAGAAGGAGAAGAAGCAAGCGCGGGAGACAAGCTGCAGGATCAGAAGAGGAAGGAGAGTTATGAACTGTTCTTGGTTGGTGGTCTAGGGAGCGATGGCATATCTAAGAGGTTGAAAGTGTGGGAGATGAGATCAGTAGGAGAAGATGGTGGGAGTGAATGGGCGGCTATGGGGATTCTGCCGGAGCTAATGTGCAGGAAGTTCGTATCTGTCTGCTACCACAACTACGAGCACGTCTGTTGCCTTTGACAAGATGGTCTCATCGGAGTCTGCTGCTATACATGGCCGGAGATGCTCGTCTACGATGTACAGAAACCGAGCTGGAGATGGGTAGAGAAGTGTTCTCTCCTCCCGGACAAGTGGAGCTGTGGTTTTCGCTGGTTCTCGTTCGCTCCTAACCTTTGTGCAGCCGCATGAACTCGTGATCTCTTCTGATGATCCCAAGAGAGACGTAGAAAATACTGTAAATTAATCTTGTGCATGTTACAGATATGCACCAATTAAATTCTAAGGATAACGGCTAGTAGAACATCGTAACATTATTATAATTATAAGGATGAGTCATATGTATCTGCTCGACCTGAAAAGCATGAAGATAGATGAGAGATAATCGTCTTGTGCTCTTTACAAAATTTTAACTTGAATAAATGTGATCTTCCTCGAAGTATTTTCTTTCGTTATTTAATGTAATCTTATCAATATCGACCGTTATAATATGCAAGAAGCAGAGAGTTATCCTGTTATTTGTTTGGTTATGGAGTACAATTAGTGTATATATATCTATATCTATTTAATTTTCTTCTATAAAAATAAAAAAATAAAAAACTAGCTGTGGTGATTATTGGACCAGGTATCCAGGATTCAATCTACTGAAGTATTTGTTTAGAAAATGGTAAATGCCGTTGCCAAAGTGAAAAATAGTGTATACCACAAGCCATAGTCTTTACCTCTAATTAAACACCTTATCCAAAAGATGGACGTTGCTTGGTACTGCATCACTGATGTCTCTCGTCCATGTTACTGCTTCCAATTCCTCCTCTCGATCACCGCTTTTTCCCAACCATCGAGCTGAATCCAAGCAACCCAGTTCCCCAAAATCGAGAAAAAATGAAGTTTTCATTCCAACCATGTCTGACATCATGGAGTCGTCAAAATTTCAGAACTTGAATTTACAACTCCGGGTCTTGGGGCCCTTCTTCAACATCAGTGCCAAGAGCTTTGATACAGGGCAGGAGCTGGGGAGAGCGGATGGCTTCGTAAGAGTCTGGTTTGGTGGAAGAATTCTTCACCTGGACTCCATCAGACTCGGGAGAGAAAGCTTGAGCTTGAAGAGATCCATTTTTGGGACTGGTTTGTACATGGGGGCCGTTGCAGTTCGTCATGGTTTCGATTGTGGCTGCAACAAAGCCGAGCTTCTGGCCATCAATGATACAGATCTATATCATTCCAAGGTATATAGCTGTCCCATGTTTCTTCTGAAAAAGCATCTCCTATGAACCGCTTAATTATCTGCTTTTTTATCTGATACATCCAAACTACAAAACGTTGTCCTCAGGACAGATTTGCTTCTCTGCAAATTTTACTTGGTTTTGGACTTGTGACGCCCATAGAACTGAAAGCTTCCATATCCTCTTTGTATGACTTGAATAATGCAAAGAAGAAATCATGAATCTGGGTTTGCAGCTGGTTAGGTTCTACCAACGGATGGGATTCAAAGCAGTGCGTGAGGTTACAGGGTCATCAATAGGAGACCTCCCCACATGTTGGTATGGGGAGGGAGAGGAACAAGAATGGATGCAGACATAGAGGAGCTTCTACAAAAATGGGGAACCAGGTTCAGAACTGCCAAAGACAACCGCAACAAAAGTTGTAGCTCCCATGAGCCCAATCGAACCGACAAGTAGAAGTAAGGTTTGAGACGTTTAGTTTGACTGATATATCCGAAAATAAAACAAAAAGAAAAAAAAGAAAAAAGAAAAAGAAAAGAAAAACACTAATACTTGGTTATTTTAGCAGCTTAGCAGCTCTCGGTGATGTCGATTCCATTTCAGAATCCAGAACCGCATTGAAAAACCCCGGGACCCGATTGTTTGTACATCTTTCACTTTTTCAGTTTTCGAACAACACGAGATCCTATAATGTTTTTGCAAACATGTAAAATCATCTGTAAAACAAGTGTGTACCCGACGACTCGCAAGGTACGAGTTAGCATACGAAAAATGAAAAGCCAGCAAGGACGAAAGATTAATATCAATCAGGCGCAGGCCTCGGAGTTCTAATGAAAACTATCTCACAATATCCTTTAAGTTTCTTTAAATACGAAAATTTTGGGGCCGACATTCCAAGCCCCTCAACGCCGCTGTAAAAAATATTTGCTGACATTATTTTGTCAAAAAATATGATAGCACCAGGAAAGAAACAAATAGCTAATGACACACTAGCGCCATGTACAATAAAATCAGAAAAACGAAAAATCAAGGCTTCAAAGCAAGAGCCAACCCAAACCGTGGATTCTTCTCCATTTGCTTGGTATCAAACTCCCCAGAAATGGTAATAACAGACTTGGCTTTTAGCTCATGTTGAAGTAAGGCCCCAAGCTTGCCATGATTATTAAGCCTTCCTTTGAGAATGGTATTGGCATCAATAGCATATGATCCTCCAACAGTAAAAGTGTTGTCATTTGTGGAAAATTTGCGCATAATCTCGGCCAAGGCAGAACCATTATCAAAAAAATGAAGATAGGATGCCTTAAAGGCGTCCCCTTTCTCAGTCCTGGAAAACAAAACCCAACCGTCAACTCTTCTAAGAGGCCTTCGATAACATCAAATGGAAAAAGATGCAAACTTATTATCTAACTTTAAAGCAAAATAAAATCGCATGGATGAAGTTAGGAGGAGCACATTGTCTTGAACATACAAATCGTTAAGTCACCTAAGCTCATATAGAACATTTAAAAGGTATTAGAATAACATTGAGCCAAGTCATTGGTGCTTGATATGGCCGATGTTGTCTACGAGGTACAATGTACTAGTCGGTTAGATTGGATATGTAGCTTACAGAAGAATAGATGAGCTTGAGTCTGGCTTTGTCACACCAATTCCAACATTATATTTGGTGAAAGCACCAGTTGCAGAATCAAAGCCAGTCTCCCCTCCGATGGCAACGGCTTGTGTGCCTATCGTAAAACTGAGATCAACACTTGGGAACTGACTCAGGGAAAATGATGTTGTTAATGTTGTATGCTCATGGAAGTACTGCAGTTCCATCTGTGATAAAAGGACATTGTTAACAAGAACAACCATCCTTATCATTGTCAATACATTTTACTTACACCTGACATTAAGTGAAAATTTGCTAAGATAAGTACCTTTCCAGAAGTGTGGTGTGGAAACTTAATGCTCGAAACGCATTTTGTACCAGGAAGAATTTCTGACAGTGATAATATCAACGAAATCTGCAAATGGCTGGGAGTTTGATACTCCAACAATTAAAAAGATGCAAAAGTCTGTGAGGAATGGAAAAGTCATGTATATAAAAGCACACATTTGATTCTGTATCAAGTTTGGCATCCACATCTGCGTTCTTATGTTTATAGGTTGCACACATGTCTCCGCTGGAGAGCCCTCCCTTCTTTACTGCAGTTGAAGTAAGACCCTGAAAAACAAAGTCCCAATTACAAAATATTTCTAAATTTTAAGAAACCAGGTCACAAGTGGGACAAGTTTAATTTATCAGCCAATAGATATCCCACATATCACTTTGAAGCTTAGCTTAATCTTTACTTTTTACTTCTTAAATATAAAGCATAGGATATGAGGAAAAAGATACTTCTTATTTCTTAGGTGAGTTAGCGTGCCTGCAGCAATTATAAGAAAAACAAGTGGACAGTACATTAGATAATTTCGAATTTAGATGCTGTTTCATTGTTTTCTTAACAACCTTGTCTCACACACTGCTCATAAAACAGCCAATCACTTCTCATCTTTTTAGCCTTGGTATCAGTTAGGCAGTTTTAACAATCAGGGTGAGAGAAGTAGCTATTTGGATATATATAACAGCCATTGTTGTATACAAAATGCATAAGTATCGAATCAAAAAACTATCAAGTCATCACATTGACAGGTTGATTCAAAGTCACTTCCCAACCAACAACGATGATACACAAGCAACATACAAATAGAATGAAACAACAGGGCATACAATAATTTCAGACAGGCAAGCTAAAAGCAAGTCAAATCTACGGCATTAAATCACATAGGAACAGGTTTCCAAGAGGAACTATCACACACCCTGAACTCATACATAAAACATATACATAAAAAAAGGCGATAATTTTTCATCGATGTCAATTAAGGGGAATGATATATCCATAGATATATATATAAAATAAGAGGGAAAAATGCAGACCAGGCCGAGATTGCTGTGAGAAAAGATACTAAACTTCTGATCATAGCTATAGTCCTTGGTAAGCAGCTCTGTGAATACAAAGGGTGGAAGACAACCAATCAAACAACTACAACCAATTGCACAAAACAAACAACGAACAAATAATACCAATACCTGAAGATAGAAAAATAGGGAAAGAAAGGGGTGGTGGATATGAGAAGGGAGGGAGACCAACCTTTAGCCTTCTTTCCGATGTCGGAGAAGAGGGCGGGGCCGGCGGCCATGGCGGCGACAACTGGGGATGTTTTCCGGCGAAGAAGGGGCGAGCGGTGACGGCGGGGGGAGATTCAGATTTCAGATTCCGCCGCGTAATAAGTCTTAACACAACACTAGCATTAGCCCCTCCTTCTTCCCATTAATATCAACCACACCCCTCTGGCATTTTTCACCAACCCCGGTGTCTGTAAAAAATGTAACACGTAAAATTTATTATGGTAAGTTTAAAAGAAATAAAAAAAATTAACAAAAATATTTATCTTATACTTAGCAAAATATTTATCTTATAAAAAAATATTTAGCAAAAAATATGTACTGCTTGATGGAAGTCTTACTTTGTATTTTACTACAAAATAATTTAAAAATAAATAATTTTTAAAAATTATTTTGTAGTAAAATACAAAGTAAGACTTCCATCAAGCAGTACATTCTCTTATAAAAAATACAAAAAAAGAGTTTTTTTTGTGAAATATGAAAAGCTTGAGTTGAATAATTAATTAATCACGTTTTTATCAAATTGATCATCAAAGCTAAAGAATAAAGTTAGCCCTAAATTTCACGGCACGCGGTCATGTTGATTTGTTTTAAAATCAAATGGTTGAAATAACATAATCAATGGTGGGATAAATGAGGGTTTAGAAAGAAAATGAGACGCTCGAACCAAGGGAAATTATTTTTTTTCCAATAATTTATATACATTTATATTTAAGTTATATTATGTGCCCTTTGAGACAGATGCCAGGTGACCAACATACAAGAAAAATGACTTGCTTTATATGCTCGTTTCTTCCACGACCGTTCGAGTCTTCACCTAACAGATTTTTTATTTTCTTTCGAAGAGAGAGAAAATTCTATGTTCAAGTATATTGATATCCTGCTTGCATTTTTTGCCGGCTTCGTGAATCTTATATATTTGTAGAATGAATTGAGTTGCATCATAAAGTATAGGAGTTCAAAACATGTAATGCAAGATTTCAAGCTAATAATCTCAATGTTATTGCTTCTCAACTCATTAACTTGCACAATTAACTATAAAACTAAAATATATTTTGAAGAGTAAATTAAGACAATGTATTCTTGTAACACCCTATTTCGGATTGGTTCACCCGTGAACCAACCAGAAAATGTTATCGGTGACTAAACTTTTCGCTAATCTATTTGATTAGGTTAAGTGGATTCGGATCTACCCTCAACATTTCAAGATTGCAATGCAAACATACAATACATGGATAAGATGCTTAGATTCTAACGTTATTTTAAATGCTTGCTATGATATGCAATCAAATATAAAACAAACCAAATAAATAAAAGTTTAAAGCAAATAGATATTTTTAAAATAAAACGAACAGAATCTCTCTTAAAAGTACAATAGAGACTACCCTGTCAACACTAAGCCGTATATATTTGTATCAATAAAAATAGAAAACACAGTAAAAACACAACATTCCCTCACATTCCGGTTATCATTATTTTCTCCATCTTCTGAGCCAAATCTAAATTTCATTGCTCAACTTGTTCATTCCTATTCACACTTTCATTCACAAGCAGAACAACGTATTCATTCACAAAAATCACATTCAGGTTTGCATCATTCAAAATAATTCACATTCATCATCATCAATTACATTCGACAGGTACATGTATGCACAATTTCAGTGTTGCTCCTCCGCAGTCTTGACAACACTCATTCTTCATAGTTCTCACCTACATAGATAATAAAAAACCATCAGTAATGAGCATTACTAGTCCAGAAATAACTAATAACAAACTGATACAGGAGAGCTGACTATCTTGTTGAATAAAAATCTCATTATTTTTCCTCATAGAATCTCTCATTAGAGCAATAACTAGAAGTCATCAACGTTGCGCGGCAACGTCCCCTTTTTATCTCATCTCATTCATTGGTCACTTTAAATTATCCCTTGTGCTGGAAAATCAATCTCTTCTCTTTCAGCCCTCTATATCCTCTGTATCACTTCTAGCCCTAAATACAAATGTCGAGTACTCTTAGGCATGCTCCTTCAGTTCCCTTTGAAACCACAAATTTAGACATATACTATATAGTAGTACCCATAAACCTCTACACTTCTCCCAGTTTGAGGAACTCAAAGGTGGAATTATTAGGATCCCTCGAGAATGAAACAGATGCTCACTAATTCCAAAGCCCACTTTGATGAGCACATGAGTGTAAAACCCACGATTCGAGTCAGGGTTTTATATTCAGAACCGGTCGGGTTGGACCGTTATTTTTCGAGTTGAGTCAGTTTCAGGACACGTGTACCGAGCCGATGCCAGTCGCGTGTATGAGCTATGAGGGTCATGCGTACCCAAGTATATGATGATAACGTCATGAACACAGCAGAACAGAATGAGTTATCAGAATATATGAGAGTATGCCAGTGATTTTTTTTATTTTTATATATAGTGGATCGTAGAATTAGTTTTAGGCCGTTTACCGCGTTAGGACGCGTTGCGGGCAGTTTGGGTGGGTTGATAGTTCTAGAGCATATCATTATAATTTTTTTGGTGTTGTTTGATTTTACGGGATTTTTCCCGATTTTTATGAATTTTTTTAGGATTTAATACGAGTTAGTTATGATACTTGACTCGAGCCGGAGACGAGTCAAGTATTATTTACGAGTTTGCCACCCATTTTCACCCCGACTTTTTCTTCCCCGCGCCCAAACCCTCGCCCGCGCCGCCCCTGTTCGCGCGCCACCGCCGCCGCTGTCGGCGCCGCCCGGCCGTCGACCGACGCCGCCCAGCTCGGCGACAACGTCGGCCTGCCGCCCCGACCAGGTCCGGCCACCATGTGGCCGCCGCGACGCCGGAACGCCTCGCCAATCGCCGCGCCCGCGTTGTGCTTCGCGTTGCCGATTTCGCCGCCGGCGACCGTCGCCGCCGTGATCGAGTGGTCACCTCGACGTCTTCGACCAACCCACGACCGTCCCCGACCGGAACGGAGGCCAGCGCCGCCCATCCCGGCCGGATCGAGTCACCCACCGCCGCCACCACTGTTTTGACCATTTTCCGGCGAGCCGCCAACTCCGTCGACCATGTTGAGGCCATAGATGAGTCGGGCTCGCCGAGCCGGTTCCGAGGGTACCCAACACGACCCCTTTCCGACTAGTAGGCGCCGTAGGCGATGGTTGCCGGAAAACCACCGGAAGTCGCCGGAAAACCGCCAGTAGCTGCCGGAAAACCGCCGAAAAATCGGAATTTCTGGAATTCGCCGGAATTCACCGGATCTTCCGCGGGGCTCACCCAGTGGAGCCCGATCGAGCTTCGGACGCCGATGAGCGCCAAATTTGAGCTCCGAGACGCGCGACGGAACCCTAGCCGTCGCCGATTGCCGACGACGTGAGGTATAATTACCTCCGATTGATTTATTTAAAATTGATGATAATTGTTAGCATAGCATGCTAGGGTTGATTAATTATCATGATGAATGTCAGAGTATGAATGAAGTTACATGATGTGATTGATAGTGAATGGAGGATAAGTAGTCTAGTGAGATAAGTAAATATGAGCATGTTAATCGAGTATGACGTAACTTAGAAAAACAGTATAAAATTGGTATGAATAGGATGACGTAGAATTATTTTTACATTATGATTACTTGATTGTTGATGGATGTTATTCGTATTGGGTGATGTTTGTTGAGTTTGATGCATCATTTAGTTAGCGGGCGTTAGTATCTAGTTTTGATGTGTAGGTACGAAGTAGGAGCTCGCCGCCTAGGCGCGATGACACGCTTGGAGCTTCCACCAGGTCCGTTTAGGACTCGTCTTGTTTTACGCTTTTCTATTGTATGTTTATTTTATTATTTGCAGGACGGGTTAAGTGGCGTTTTATCGGATCCCACTTAACTCGGGCCATTTAATCGAATATTTTCCGGATTAATAACCCCTCGAGGATGAGATCCCTCGAGGATGATTTCGAAAACAAGATCCACCACAAGTTGCCTTCGGGCCTATTATATGAATCCCTTCCCAGGCCTATATATATAGTTTTATCGAGTTTTCAGTGAGACGAGATGCTGAAAACCCACGATTCGAGTTAGGGTTTTATATTCAGAACCGGTCGGGTCGACCGTTATTTTTCGAGTTGAGTCAGTTTCAGGACACGTGTACCGAGCCGACGCCGGTCGCGTGTATGAGCTATGAGGGTCATGCGTACCCAAGTATATGATGATAACGTCATGAACACAGCAGAACAGAATGAGTTATCAGATATATGAGAGTATGCCAGTAATTTTTTTATTATTTTTATATATAGTGGATCGTAGAATTAGTATTAGGCCGTTTACCGCGTTAGGACGCGTTCGGGCAGTTTGGGTGGGTTGATAGTTCTAGAGCATGTCATTATGATTTTTTTGTGTGTTGTTTGATTTTACGGGATTTTTCCCGATTTTTATGAATTTTTTTAGGATTTAATACGACTTAGTTATTATACTTGACTCGAGCCGGAGACGAGTCAAGTATTATTTACGAATTTGCCACCAGCCATTTTCTTCCTCTCCCCGACCTTTCTTCCCCGCCCAAACGCTTGCCGCGCGCCGCCCCTGTTCGCGCGCCACCGCCGCCGCTGTCGGCGCCGCCTGGCCGTCGACCGACGCCGCCCAGCTCGGCGACGGCGTCGCCCTGCCGCCCCGACCAGGCCCGGCCACCATCGGGCCGCCGCGACGCGCGGAATCGCCGCGCCTAGCGCCGCGGCTGCGTTTGGTCGCGTCGCCGATTCCGCCGCCGGCGACCGTCGCCGCCGTGATCGAGTGGTCACCTCGACGTCTTCGACCAACCCAGCGACTGTCCCCGACCGGAACGGAGGCCAGCGCCGCCCATCCCGGCCGGATCGAGTCACCCACCGCCGCCACCACTGTTTTGACCATTTTCCGGCGAGCCGCCGCCTCCATTGGCCACGCTGAGGTCATAGATGAGTCGGGCTCGCCGAGCCGGTTCCGAGGGTACCCAACACGACCCCTTTCCGACTAGTAGACGCCGCCGGCGATTGTCGCCGGAAAACCACCGGAAGCCGCCGGAAAACCGCCAGTAGCTGCCGGAAAACCGCCGAAAAATCGGAATTTCTGGAATTCGCCGGAATCCACCGGATCTTCCGCGGGGCTCACCCAGTGGAGCCCGATCGAACGTCGGACGCCGAGGAGCGCCGAATTCGAGCTCCGAGACGCGCGATGGAACCCTAGCCGTCGCCGATTGCCGACGACGTGAGGTATAATTACCTCCGATTGAGTTATTTAAAATTGAATATGATTGTTAGCATAGCATGCTAGAATTAACTAGTTGTCATGATGAATGTTAGCACAGTATGCTAGATTTGATTAACCGTCATGAGTAATGTCTAATTATGAGTAAAGGGATGATTGTATGAGTTGAGTGATTGCGAATAAATAGTAAGTGATCTAATGAGAGCATGATAAGTTGATTACGACATAACTTAGAAAAACACGATAAGATTGGTATGAATAGGATGAGTTAGAATTATCTTTCATAATTATTGTTATATAATTGTTGATTGTTGTGGTAGATGTTGTATTGTGAGCGTGTTTAATCATAACGAGTTTGATGCATCATTTAGTTAGCGGGCGTTAGTATTTAGTTTTGATGTGTAGGTACGGAGTAGGAGCTTGCCGCCTAGGCGCGATGACACGCTTGGAGCTTCTACCAGGTCCGTTTAGGACTCGTCTTGTTTTACGCTCTTCCATTGTATGTTTATTTTATTATTGCAGGGCGGGTTAAGTGGCGTTTTATCGGATCCCACTTAACTCGGGCCATTTAATCGAATATTTCCGGATTAATAACCCCTCGAGGATGAGATCCCTCGAGGATGATTTCGAAAACAAGATCCACCACAAGTTGCCTTCGGGCCTATTATATGAATCCCTTCCCAGGCCTATATATATAGTTTTATCGAGTTTTCAGTGAGACGAGAGATGGAGAAACCGACTGCACGTACCATGCAGAGGATGCCGTGACAGTCAAAGCGGGCTCTGGATTAGTGCCAGCGGACTGTTCCATTCCCGAGGGATCCTGACAACTCCGCGTTTGAGTTCCTCACACCCGGAGAACGTGGAGGTTTACGGGTACTGTTTAGTACAGCGCATGTCCGGACTTGTGGTTCAAAGGGTACTAAAGGCGACTGCCTGAGAGTACTCGGCCTTCGTGCTCAAGGCCAGGAGAAATATGGAGGTAAGGAGAGGGCTTAGGATAAAGTTTCACGAGAAGTACTGAAAAAGAAGTGCTGAGAGTAGCACAGTACCAGCAGACAGTAAGTTCGGGATGCTACCGGGTCTGCAGCCCAGTGGCTCCTCAGTAGTGCCCTTCAGAGTGTTCTTGAGGAAGTATATGTTTTCTTTCAGATGAGAGTTTGCTCTCATAGCCAGCTTGTTATAGTTATTTTATTTTCCGGACCAGTAACGCTTGTTACTGACGTTTTTCTTATATATATGTAGGTGATAAGCACGAGATGGATGAGCCAGCTTGGACGGAGGAGCAATGAGGTCTTGTGCACACACATGTCAGATTTCTGAATGTTTAATATTCTATTTATGATGTTATTATATTGTGAATGATGTGAAATGCTATGACATGATAGATATGATTATGCAATGAGATGATGTTATGACGATGAAAACTAGACATGATGAAAGAGATGATCAGAGTAGCGCAGCAGAAGAGTGATGGGTTGAAACCCAAGTTCCAGAATGAGTATATAGTATATTAGAATTATGTGTGAATGAAATTGTTGATATATGTATATATGTTTGATATATGTGATTTTGACAGGGTGGACCCTAATTGCATTTTTAGGGGAAACTCTGTCCGTTTTATTTTAGAATTTTTATTAATTTTGATCGTAATTGTATTGGTGTGTACTTTGAATTGCATGTCATTCATGTAGTACCATGTTAGGGTTTGTGCATTTATCCATGCATTGCGAGATCGTATCTCCATCTTAAGACGCCGAGATTGGATCCGCATGAGTTAGGTTCGGGTTAGCCGACCTAACCGGGGCCTGTAACATGCCGGTTCGGTTCACGAGCGTGAACCGGATTTGGCGTGTTACAATAGCAGGTTGAAGAGTCTACTAGATGATAGTAGTGGGGTGGGGTGAAGGGAAAGGATGATTAGAGGGACAAGGAGAGGACTATGGTATGGAAGATAACAGAAGACAAGGATGTGGGCAAAAGAAGAAGGGGTAGGAAGTTGAGAGTTGGCTGGGGGTCAAAAGAGAGGATGGAAAGATTGAGTCATAAAAAATAAGATGGCAAGGGATATAAATCCTATTTGAGATAAGGTCATAACATTTGTACCCATTGTGACAGGAGTCATATCTAAGAAAATTACAATGGGTGCTCTTGAAGTCTAGTTTGATCACCCTCTCACCCTAAAAGGATGTAAGCATGGAAAACATAATGAACAAAAAACTCGATGATGATCATGATGAAAGGTCTTTAATAAATAGTGAAGCCTGAGAGCTATGAAATTTAAATAAAGAAGTTGGCAAGCAATTTATAAGAAACACAACTATCACAAAGGCATGAGTTTAAGAAAGAGATGTTAAATTTGAATGGACAAATAAGGGAAGTTCGGTTTCCAAGATATCACAGTGCTACACCATTCTACTAGGGAATGTTGTTGCAAGATAATTTGTGAATGATGTCATCTTGATAAAAATTATCTTGAAGAGTATGTCTAGTAAATACACCCTCAGCATCACTTTGAATAAAGTTTATTTAGGAAGAACATAAAGTTTTTGCCATAATAATGAACTTAGAAAATATTGAAATAACATTAGATTTTTGCTTTTATGGATAAAACTAAGTAAATTTGTTGAAGTCATTGACTAAAGCAAGATAAAATTTAAAACCAATTACAGACACAGATGGAGTAGGCCCCCAAATATCACAATGTATAATATGTAATAAAGAATTAAATCTAATCTTCTTAATGGAAAAGGGGGACGATGATTGATAGCTATCACAAGATGGAGTTGAGGCTGAAATGGAAGGAAGAACTAACTCATGTCTCAAAAGATTGAGAATTTGAGTGGAGGGATGATCAAGGCAAGCATGCCATGAATCCATTCCACACTTATTTGCTACAAAACAAACATTATTTGTGAAAGATTTGATTGACCACAACCACCCTTAAGTAGTCCTCGGTGAAGCAGGCAACTGCTCATCATATCCTTAATACAATAACTAGAAGAAGTAAATAAAAAGTTCAATTATGAGAGCGAGCCAGTTAAGTCATAAATAAAAGTCTATTAGTAATATTAGGAGCTACTAACACATCATATGTTTAATAGAATCAATGACAAAGATAAAGTGGAACAATTAGTATGGGATATAGGAAGATCAATACCCCTCCCAACCATGATACAATCAGAGCTTAAAAATAAAGTCACACGAGAGATGTCGAAAGTGTTTGGCGTGATAGTGTGGATTGCTCTTAAGTACTGATCGTCAATTAGTGGAAGGGGAGATGTGCATAGCATTTAATGCCTTTGTGGAGGATTCAATGACATCATTAGGAGCCCAATAATTATTGGCTTTGTGGTAGTGGATTTGACATCAATAGCAAACAACATTGGTTGAGGAATTATATGAGGCTGAGGTGGATCCATTGGAGGAGGACCTCGACCACGACCCTTGCCATTATGACTAGGCCTAGATCCATAACCACCATGTCCATGACCAGTTGAGGGTGGGCAGCTAGTGTGTGTGACACAAGGTTGCGCAAGAGAACAGGTAGACGGTGGACGCCAAGTGGAAAAATACTTTCAAGAGGGGATGGCTAAAGGAAATTTATAATCCATTAACATACCACAGACTGCAATAAAGGAGGGCACATAGTCTGGGAGTTGATGGTGACCACCATGGAATTATATTTGCAACTGAATCCCCGTAGAGTCCAAAAAATCAAATCCTCTTCATCAACACTTTTGCTAGTAGTAATAAGAGCCAAGGAAAAGATTGGTTACTTGTAGGTGCTCTTAAGAGATTGGGAAGCTTTTTGAAGTGTCTCTAATTCAGTTTTCAATTGTTAAATAGTGCTGGTGCCATACACCTATTCTAGTATGAGCCGCGCTTCACTAGTGGTGGTCTTGTCAACAACTTGGGCAAGAACAGGAGTAGAAAAGGAATAAAAAATCCAACCAATAGCCATCTAAACAAGACGGTTACATTACGCACCATTATTAGTGTAGGTGGGCTTGGGAAAAGTGTCGTCAATAAATACGAGCAACAGCTAGGAGCGAAGAAAAAGCAGCACCTTTATCTTCCAAAGTAGAAAATTGTTATTGCTAGGAAGCTTGAACAATAAATCTTGATAAATATTCTTAATAATGGAAAAGAAAATGATAGGATGAGAAAAAGAACCTAATATGGTTGTGGAAGAGGAAGACCAATTGGGCATGGCAAGCAAAAAGAATCACAGACAAGGATAATGTTACGGTCCTCCTTAGAGATTGAGAATTTGGGGAAGAGATTGAAGAACGAAGATTGTTGTAGGATAGACATGGAGAAGAATTAGAAGAGAAGATAGGAAGGAAGAGGATAGAACGAGAGAGGAAGGGCCAGGGAACTTACATTTTCATTTCCTTTTCTTCCCTTCAAACCAATACATCTTTCACTATTTATACACGTCCCCAATTTTTACATTTAATCGCTAATTACAAACTAAACCCTCAATTTATGTATCATTCCTTTCCCCTTGAAAATTTTCTTGTCCTCAAGAAAAGGAGTACTACATACAATGAAATATAAGGCCTTAATATGGCTACTAACACCAAAAGAGAACAAGGCACCATTGAGCATTTAGATTGGCTCTGTTGCACTTTGTTGCTTCCAACAGTTGCATACTGATTTGGCAATTGGAAATGGTTTATGAACTGCAAGTAACCCATTCTTCACACCACATATATTGCAAACTTAACACAAGTGCACACCAAAAGAAATTTCCCATAGATCCCAAACAAACAATTGGAGCATCTTTCAAAATCTTTTGCAATCAAGCCTTTCATCAAACATGTAGATTTCACACTTACAGGTAAAAACTGCATCATGAAGTACTCTTGTACTATGAAATCAAGTGACTTTAGGTGAACAAAAATCATATTGAAGACTGTGACTATTCGGACGATCCAAATAGATTAATATGGTTGTGTAGATTTTTGGGACAAGATGACAATATTTTGAAGGAGGAGGATAGGGGTGAAGAGTGAGGATGGAAGATTGGTGAGAGAGGATAAAGAAATTAGAAGAACATGTAGAGGTTAGAAGAGGAGGAAGGAGAAGCAAGAACAAGGAGATAAGATTGAAGGATTAGAAGAAGAGGAGAAGAACAGAGCAAGAAATGTGAGATAATTGAGGAAGAATAGAGATTAGATTGAAAAAAGAAGTGATGAACATTTCTGGTGGAGATGAATAGAATTTGAAAAAGAAGATGAGAGAGATTTGAAGAAAATGGAAGAATCTAGAAAGAAAGGGGTTTTAAGGAAAGGGGAGAAAGAACAAGAGTGGAGGAAGAGTAGACGAACTCAAGGGAGGACCAGAAGAGACGAAGGAAGAGTAATAAAAGAGAAGAACCAAAACTTGATTTCTTGCAACGAATAGATCATTTGTTCTGATACTAATTTGTTACGGTCCTCCTTAGAGATTGAGAATTTGGAGAAGAGATTGAAGAACGAAAATTGTTGTAGGATAGACATGGAGAAGAATTAGAGGAGAAGATAGGAAGGAAGAGGATAGAACAGGAGAGGCAGGGTCAAAGAACTTACATTTTTATTTCCTTTTCTTCCCTTCAAACCAATACATCTTTCACTATTTATACACATCCCCAATTTTTACATTTAATTGCTAATTACAAACTAAACCATCGATATATGTATCACATAATTAAAAGAGAGATTTTATTCCCCTTGAACCACATTTTTCATTTTATATATATATATGGTGAAAGTATTGAAGACTCCAGCACAACCATCTTGGCTGTGCTGGAGTCAATCTGGCCGTTGGATTAGCATCCAACGGCCAAGATCTAAAAAAAGGGGGGGCGGCGAGCGCCGCGCGCAGCAGCGACGGCGGAGGGGGCGGGAAGGCTGCCCGGCCACGGCGACGGCCGGGGGGCGCGGCGCGGCGGGGTGGCGGGCGGAGGCCGAGGGGGCACGGCGGGGTGGCGGGCGGGGCCGAGGGGGGCGCGGCGGGGTGGCGGGCGGGGGCCGAGGGGGCGCGGCGGGGTGGCGAGCGGGGGCCGAGGGGGCGCGGCGGGGTGGCGGCGGGGGCCGAGGGGGCGGGGCAGGGTGGCGGCGGGGTGGCGGGCGGGGGACGACGGTCGGGTTGGCGGGCGGGGGACGGGGTGGCGGGCGGGGGACGGGCGGGGGCGTCGGGCGGCGGGGTGGCGGGCGGGGGACGGGTGGCGGTGGTGTCGCCCGGCGGTGGGGCGGCGGGCCGGCAGGGGAAGACGCGGGGCGGCTAGATCCGCCGCCCCGTCGCCCGGCGGTTACGCCGCCGCCCCCGGCGGGGCGGCGACGGGCGGGGCAGGGGGGTGGCGGCGGCGGCGGGCGCCGCCCTAAATTCTTTTTTTTTATATTTTTATGGGGGGCATGTTTCAGCCGTTGAAACACTGCAGCACAGACAGCACAGCCAAGATCTGTGCTGCAGTACAGCAAATGCCCCCTCTATATATATATATATATATAGTTAGACATGAGGATGAGAAAAGATAGCAAAAACTCCAGAAAAATAAGAGGAATACAAAGTACTTGTTGGCTAAGCTTCCGAAAAAATTTGTACAAGAGTATAACAAACTAATATCACATGACATTTACAGAGGTCAGAGGATATTAGAAATGTCATTTTGATGTTCTTTTATTTTTTAAATTGATCTTTTCCGAGTCCAGTAGATTCTTTGATGGGTTTTAATTGTTTGGCTAGTGCCTGCTTAATTAATATCTCTAATTTATAGCAACTGACAATTGGTAATTATCAGTAGATTATACAAAAATTAGACGGTAAAATATTTGAAGAAGCAACCTATAAAGAAAAACCATGCAGTGTATTTTTAGTGAATTACCATTGCGTGCCTTTTATTTTTACAGTCTTTTTTGAAAGAAAAAAATTTGGAAAATGCTTCATGCCTATTTTGCCCATCACAAAAAAAGTACGTTATACTCCAAACTATAAAGTCTAAAATTTAGATCCTAAATCAAAGTCGAACTGCATGTAGTAATTATGTGGAGATTTGGGGGCACACTCTCAACCCACATATCAATTGCTGATTATGGTTCTTGTGTAACGACATGATCAAAGAACACATCTTATACCATTTATAATAGTGCGGCTCAAGTGTAAATTGATGAGTCTAAATAATCTTTATAAAAATATTAACTGAAATTAAAAGTTTATAGATATACCCCCACTAATATATCTTAGCCTAATAAGTATTAGATATAAGACTAATTCTGTGAGATCTTTTAATTTATCCAAATTTAAAAAATTTGGTTCTTAGAATTTCTTTTTCTCGACTTATGGGCCAAATCCATGTCTGCCCCCATCCCACCATTCACGAGTTCATGGGGTCTAATACTATTTACAGCGACTTGACACAAGTATAACATGATGAACTTAAGTCATTTCCTCAAAAATAAATTAGTAAAAATTAAAGATTTATAATTATAATCCACTTATGTATTGGGTCTTATCCCTATAGATATTATACATGAGACAAATTTAAGGATCTTATAGTCCACCTATTTTAAGAAATTCAACAACATCAAATTTAAAACATATTTCTACAAATTTTTTCTCTAAAAATAAAATTTACTAATATGTCATAGTTAATGAAAAATGGTACATGTTTTTTACGAGGCTCTACTTGCATTTCCTCCTTTCCCAGTGAAGGAGGCTCACATCCACTTTCCTTATACCTCTCCAACTTTTCCTTCTTGTGTCGATTACCATCATCGTCATATTTGTTTGACTCTGTCCTAACCCCTTATTTGAACCATTCTTAGAACGAGGGAAAATAAACAAGGCAAAGAAATCTGTCACAAAGGGGGCCAGACGAGAATTTGAGACGGATGGAGGTTGAGGGACGAAGATGGAGCAACAGAAGGGAACAAAGCATTATGAAATTTAAGGGCAATTCTGTAAATATCTAATGTTTCTAATTATTCAAACTCGGTACAACATTAGCATTACTTGGGTTTCAAGATAGCTTATATTCGAAGCTATGGTTCATATAAAAAACCGAGTTATAATTATTTTCTGAATTCAATGAAATCTATTGTTCGATATAGTATCTGAGCAAAGATTTGTGGTTTAGCAACCACCGTAGGGCAGGGGTTGAAGATCTGAATGGAAAGTGACTTCTCTTTGTCTCCTACACATTGCTCGTCTCTCTCCTTTCCAATCAGTGTTTCTTCATGCCTTCGGTCCGAATATGGCTTCCAATCAAAACTCTGAGGGAACTCGTCTTGGGACTGTTGAAGAATCGATGGAGGCGCCAAGGGTTTCTACCATGGGAGATAGATGTACATCTTCTCCAAGCGATCAGGTACTTTCATGGCTTTTCAATGGTTGTCTATGCATGGTAACTTGTTGTTTCCCAGCCAATACTCGACATCTTCACCTTTCCCGATTATTCAGCTATGGTATCCCTGTCTCTCTAAAATCTATGAACTTTTTAATGTGGGAAACTCAAATTGTTAACCTGATTGAGTGGCAAGGCTATATTAACTTTATAGAAGGATATGTTCCAGCTCCATCTCCACCTCTGCTTGTGAAAATGCCTGACTCATCGGAACTTATTCTAAATCCAGATTTTGTGGCATCGACTAGAACATATCTATTAATAAAAGGTTGGATCATGGGAACATTGAGCGCAGAGATTCTATGTCAAGTGGTTGTTGGTCTTCACACTGTTGCAGAAGTTTGGAAAGAACTTAAGTAGAAATTTGCAGATGCTACTATGGACAGGGAACTTACATTGCATCATCATTTGCAGCTCCTTTGCAGGGAGAACAATGATTCACTTGATGGATACTTGAGCAGATATAAAACTATATGTGATGAACTAACTGGGAAACCTCTTATAGATGATAGGAAATCAGTTTGGATGGCTAATGGCTTGGGTTCCAGTTATCAAATGTTTACAGCCATGACTCTTTGACCGCATCTCCTTCAATACTTTGAATTGTTATCTATACTTCATAGTTACGAAGCACGAGTGCTGACCAATCAAATTGGCTCATCAAGTTCCCATGTTGCATTTGCTACCACTAAATCTGTCAATACCAAGTTGAGTGATAAAAAATTTTCTTCTGAAAAGAGGGGCTTTATACCTTCTGCTAATATAGTCTCTAAAAGTTCAAGCATAGCACCTGCTTCCTCACATTCAACTAAACAACCTATCCAACCCATTTGGAATGAAGAGGAACTGAATACTGCTATCAAATTCTTTCGCTGTGTGCGTCTGATTTGTCACAAGCTAGGTCATAATGCTCACAAATGCTTCAAGCACTTCAATAAGGAGTTTAAGACTCCTTCAATTCATCCAGAGCTAAAGATTGTTCAACAAGCTCTAAGTATTTTACAAATGAACTCTGTGGATGTAAGCCAATAGCTTTCGGACTCAGGTGCATCATCCCACATGGTTAATAGTCTTGAATTGTTTGATAAGTGCATTCCCTACAAAGGCAATGATACAGTTGTAGTTGGTAATAGTAAAACTTTGTGATTTGATCACAATAATACTGTGAAATTGCACACAACCTCAGGATCAATCCTGCAGCATCATGTTTTACATGTTCTTCAATTGAATCAAAACCTACTTTCCGTCAGTAAGTTTATTGCCGATAATAACTATGATTTCATATTTAATTTTGAGGGATTTGTCGTGGTTGATAGAAGAAGTCAATGAGTAATTTTTACTTGCTCAAAATCCAAGATCTCTATGTACCCAATCTCCAAGGACATTTTGCTCACATCTCTCGATCCCAAAAGAAAATAGCGAAGTTGATTTGGCATTGTCGTCTAGGCCATTGTTTGAGTGAAGTTTTGTTCTCTTTAGCCAAGACTCAAGACTCGATTGAGTACATGAAGATAACTCTTCTCAATTTGTGTGCGAAAGTTTCCAACGAGCCAAGTTGACCAAATAACCTTTGTAGAGTCTAAAGCCTGTAGTTCTCAACCTTTTGATAAAGTCCTTTGTGACCTTTGGGGTCTTGCACCTACTATGTCCTTTGAACATTACATGTATAATGCCACTTTTGTTAACGATTGTACCAAATTCATCTGGTTTGATCCCATATTTAACAAATTTTATTTCTAAGATGTCTTCTTGAATTTTGAGCAGTTCATTCTCCGTCGATTTTTTGTTACAATTAAGTGTTTCAAACAGATGGGGGAGATGAATTTGTGCCACATAGATTAAAGCAACACTTTGTTCAAAGTGGTGCCCTGCATCAAATTTTGTGTACCATACACTTGAGCAAAATGAGAACGCAGAAAGGCTAGGAGACCAACTTCAACATTATCTGGGAAGTGTCTCCCTTCTTTGCATTGTTTGGTAAGCATTTTGAATAATCTGCTCTAAAAATTTTTGGATGTAGTTGCTATCCGTCTTTGACCCTACAATGAAAACAAATTGAGGACCAGATCCATTCCATGTGCTTTTCTCGGATACAAATAGTTGTATAAAGGTTTCCTGTACTATCATGTCAACACAAAACATCTCTTCATATCTAGGCATGTTGTGTTTGATGAACAAGTGTTTCCTTATAAATGTGCTAAGATAAATAGACATAAACCTTTCTCACGATCAGAATCTAGTGTCTACTTTGATTTTCTACCAAGGTCTATTCCACATATTTATCAAACTTCTCCTCGGAAGGCTCAACCATAAAACTAATCACTCATTCATCCCTTGGTAGGCCCCGGAGGACAGTCAGTGGCAACTTTGGAATCAATCATCTCAGATTCAGCATCTGGGTTTTGCTCATCTGATAACTCAATCACCAAGTCTTCCTCAAATTCCTCTTCACAACCTTGCTCGTACGGTCGCAATTCATCAAAACTGAATCCAAAGTATGCCTTCATTGCTTCAGTAACTGATATCAAATATTGAAGAAACCTCCAGTGTGAAAGAAGCTTCGTCTCAAAGTGGATGGTTGCAAGATATGAAGGCGGAACTCAAAGCACTTGAAGATAACCATACCTGGGACTTGGTTCCAAACTACCTGACATGAATGTAATTGGAACCAAAAGGATTTTTAAATTAAAATACAAGGCACACATCTCTGTGAAAGCTCGTTGGGAAAGGTTACAATCAAAAGGAGAGAATTGACTTTTCTGAGACCTCTTCAGTTGTAAAGCCAGCCACTGCTCAAATTATTTTATCAATTGTTGGAGCACATTGGTCCTTCTATCAAAATGGATGTTAAAATGCATTTCTCAATGGTTCCTTAAATGAAACTGTGCTTCTTTCCCAGCCGTCTGGCTTCAAACCTACTCAATTTTTCACTCATGTTTGCCGATTAAGGAGCGCTCTCTTTGGTTTAAAGTAAGAACCCGTGCTTGGTATGATCGATTAAGTGCATTCCTCTTTCAACAAAGATTCAAATCGAGCACAACATATCCTTCTCTCTTTGTGCTAGTAGACAATGCTGATACAATCATCTTCCATCTATATGTAGATGATATGTTGATTACAAACAACTCATCTACTCATCTGGAAATGTTTTTGGACTAACTCAAACATGAATTTTCCATCACTAACTTGGGGCAAGTACACTATTTTTTAGCGGTGAAGGTTGATACGTTGGATTTAGGTTTGTTTCTCTCACAACGTTATGTTATGAACCTTTGCTTAAAGGAGGTCTTCAGGATTACAAACCTAGTACCAACTCAATGGCCTCTAAGTCTTATCCACCAAATGCACCGCCAGCACCACCTGCCTTTCATGACCTTACATTCTATTAAAAAATTGTTGGCTCCTTGCTATGCCTAACCTTTACTAAACAATACATATCCTTCACTGTTCATGTTGCCTGCCAACATATGCAATCACCTTCTGAATTTGATTTCTTCCAAGTCATGAGGATTCTCAAATACATAAAAGGGACACTTGAGCGTGGACATTTCATAACAAATCAATCTGATCTCACTCTTACAGCCTACTCTAACTCTGGCTGGGCAGAATGTACCGAAGCCAGACACACTACAACAAGTCACTGCACTTTTCTTGGTAAGAATTATATTTTCAGGTCATCTAAAAGGCAACCAATTGTATCACGTTCGCGTACAGAAGCTGAGTACATGGCAATGGCTATCACTACTTTGTTAGAGAACAAATAGCCTTACAACGTTCGAAAACAAGACACATTCGCACCTCAAAACAACTTGCCGATGTCTTCACCAAAGCTTTGCTACTTCCATCCTTCTCATTTCTTGTCAATTGGAATAGTGCCAATGACCAGCTTGAGGAGGGGTTATTAGGAAAATTAAAGGCAATTCTATAAATTTCTAATATTTCTAATTATTCAAACTCTATACAGCATTAGCATCACTTGGGATTAAAGATAGGTTATATTTGAAGCTATGGTTCATATAAAAATTGAGTTGTAATTATTTTCTCAATTCAATGAAATCTATTGTTTAATACGGAGGATAAATAATGGACTACAAAGTGATAGAGGCAAAGAGACAATGGATGGATGACAAAGTCACGCAGTCGAACTATCGCGTCTCCGAAGGAGGAGGTCGCTTGGCCAAAAAATGAGAAGGTCCCGACAAGGGGAGAAGGATAGTTGTGGGGAAGGCAACCAAAGAGGCAGCAAAAGAGGTCAAAAACCTTTGTTGAAATCACTTCCCCCGGCCAAACAGTTTGGATTGATTAATTTAAAATTTTTTTACGGATACCATATTTAATGCACCGTCCCCCCACAGATTTACCTTGGGCAGTCAACTTTGATGATAATATCCTTTTCAAGGACAATTGTGGTATACTAGAAAAGTAAAAAAAGCCACACGTAGGCGGCAAGAACGCAAGAGTGTATGCAGGCAGTAAATTCAAAAAAAATACTACGTGCAAAATAGAGTGATGAAATACAACACCCTATTAAGCAAGGAGATGATTTTCAATGTCAGCCTACAGCCGGGTAGGAGAGGACTCAAGAGAATAACCCCTCATATATAGTAAAGGAAATTTTTACAATGTTTTACAAGTGACAACCAAAATAGTTACAATTCGGTTAAAATTTGTCAATCTTTCTGCTTCTTTGATAGATGTCGTGAGGTCCCAAACACCTTGGCAGTTGAGTTCTACCTGAGCCCAAGCTTTAGTTCTTTGATGAACGAAAATGCCCTAAATATCTAGCATGAGCTAGGAGAACTATTTGACATATACTTGATTGTCCTCGTGTGTTTCGAGACGTCTCAATTTTCGTCGTGCATTAAACTCGACATGCTGAGGGAAGAACTACTTTCTTGAGGTCATCCCAATTCTCAATTCTGAGATGGCATTTTTTATGTTGACATATTTTGTCCTCCATCAAAGCTATACTAATAATCACACGTAGTGAACAAATTTTTACTACTTCTATATCTAAAGAATTATCTAATCTTTAGATCATAACCAAGGGAATTATTCCTATTATGAAATTACCCTTAAACAAACATTAAGAATTTTCATGTTTCTTTTCGATAAATTCAAAATAAATGAAAGGAAATTCTTACGGCTTATTCCTCGAGGCAAAACAAAGTTAGGAGACAAACTTGAGTATTATTAAGAAGTAAGGATATATTTGCTCTACCTTAGACAATCAAAATCAAGTAATCATAGGCAATCTTAGTGTAATAACCCGGCCCAAAGTAAAAATTGATAGACTTAATTATTTCTTCAAAAATAATTAATCAAGTTAAAGATTTATAGACACTTTACTATTTTTTATTAGATATCACCCTAAGAGGTGTTAGATGTAAGGCTAATTTCAGGGGTTATTACAATCTACCCACCAATAAGAAATTTTGTCCTCAAAATTCCTTTTTTCGGCACATGGCTAGCTCCTTAGTCCACATCTAGTACAATCCATTATATAATACAATCCTTTGTCCGCTCTAATACCATTTGTAACAGCCAAACCCAAAGTACAAATTAATAAGCCTAATTATTTCTTCAAAAGTAGTTAACTAAATTGAAAATATATAGACACATTCTCATTTATATGTTGGATCTTACTTTAAGAGGTGTTGGATGTGAGACAAAATTTTGGCGTTATTACACTTAGTAATTGTGCACCCTATACATTTTATCAATAGGGCCTCATAATTGTTCTCTCAATTCATAAAAAGGTATTTCAATATAATTTTAAAAAATTTAAAAGCAAGATTCTATAGTCTGTTCATAGGTGCTTTGGCTTGAACACTTGTGAGTTTAAGGCTTTATTTGTGAGATTAAGGCATTCGTGTTCGTGGTTTGACTCGCTGGAAAGGTTCAGTTCGCCTCAACAATTTAAGATTCTATTAGGGCATTTAGTGCATTAATGAGTTCTTCAATTTCTATAAAATAGGTCAAGTCTGACTTGATTCCTGTTTTATTTAACAAGAGTTTGATTTCTTTTCCATGTCAACCCAAATTATCCCCTATTTATTTCATATATCATTTAAATCGTTAGGCGCAAGACCATCCTTTGCCTACCACACCCAAACATAGAAAATTTATAAATGTTCATAATATGAAAGTTTTGAGCAAATGGGTATTTCAATCTTTCAGCATGAAAATGCATTTTAAAATTCTAAAACTCTCGTCATCTTCCACATTATTGTGCCGCCACCTCCACCTCATTCCCTTACTAGAGCTTCTAGAGCTACTTGTATTTGTTGCAAACTTATCAACCGCTCAAACTTATTCCAAACTTTGTGCTATCTTCCACCTATTAGAGCTTTGTTTGAGTCACTCTAGCTTGTAATTGAAGCGCCAAAGTTTTTTCTTGTAATGATGACCTCTATGATTAGGCACCACACGTATGTAGGGAAAAAATTATTTGGATAAAGGGGCGGAAGACTTGAAGGTTTTGTGGTAGATATGTAAGAAGAGGAACTATCTAGTGGAAGAATGTAACTCAAAAGGAACATCAATTGAAGAACGACTATATTACACAAGGTGATTACTTTGAAAGACTTGAGGATTTGCTTGGACTTGATACAACCCCATACCCTAAAAGGTATTCATAGGCCTTCAAGGTCACTTCTTCACCCTTTTACATTAACTCACACCTTGCACCTAAACTACTCTAAATGACAGCTCTTGAACATTCTAGTCTGGAAGGGTTTAAGAGTTCTCTAGACATTTCTCACGATCTAGAACATTCTATATTGCTCATGAACCCTTATACATGAATTATTTACAACAACATGGTCGCATTTATATAAAATACTGAATTAGGATTACTTTTCAACGTCCTCCCTTAAGCCTAATTTACTCCTATCAATCATGCCAAGCATATTTATGATTTTGTTGAAGATACCGAATATAACAGCCTTCGTGAAAATATTTGCCATTTATTCTTGAGATTTGACATATTACAGTTCTTCATCCTTGTTGTTGACATGTTCTCCTATAAAGTGATATCTTATATCAATACATTTGCTCCTCTCATAAAACACTGGAATTTTGGCAAGGGTAATTGCTAATTTGTTGTCAATATTCATGATGGTTGGTCCTTCCTCAGGATGCGTGATTGACTTCAATAAAATTCTTAACCAAAGTGCATTACATACTCCAAATGAAGCAGCAACATACTCAGCTTCACATACAGAAAGTGTCTATTTTTTGTTTCTTTGACGATCATGTAAATGCGGCATTTCTGAGGAAAATAAATGAAACTAGTAGTGCTTTTTCTATCATCTCAATTTGCACCCCAATCACTATCGATGTATCATACAAGATCAAACTTATTAGCATAAGGGTAAAATAAATGAAAGTGGAGAGTACCTTCGATGCACTGCAATATTCTCTTTGCAACCTTCATGTCTGTCGTTTTCATATCTCCATGTACCGACTAAACAATTGGATATAATATAAAATATCTAGTGTTATACATATCAAATACTTTTATAAAGTGTAGGGTCAATCTTGTCACACTCGTCATAGCATGATAGCTTAACACCACTTTCAACAAGTGTATTGACTAGATTACAACTCTTCATCTTAAACTTCGTCAAAATTTCTCTAACTTATATTTCTTAAGATATAAATGTTTCATCCTTCATTTGTTTAAACATAATGCCAAAGAAGTAGGATATAAGTCCACCATTTTTATTTCAAATTCTTTCACCATCACCATCTTAAATACTTTAAATAATTTTGTATTATCTTTCGCAAATATCTTTTCATCAACGTACAAGCAAACAAGTAACATGTCACCATTGTTATATGTCTTAAGATAATGAGCATGTTCATATGTGCCTCTTATAAAATAAATTTTCAAAAAATATTTGCCAATTCGTTCACTTGGCGCTTGTTTCAAACTAAATAGTGCCTTCTTCAACCTAAGCACTGACACCGTAGCACTCAAAGCTGAGAATACTAGCATCACGGAACTCAACTAAAATTTATTAGGAAAGAAATTAAAATATGTGACACTGCAACACTGACAACTGAGCACCACAACATTGAGACCCAGCGTCGAGGCACTCAGACCTAATTTTTATATGTTATTTATTTTATATTTAAACTTTTACGTATGCACCATATATGATTTTTTAATGATTATATGGCCTTAGTACGATATTGAATATATGTTGTGATGATATCAAACATGTGGTTTGAATGGTGAATCATTTATGGTCATGGCATATTATGCATGCATACAAGCATAGTTGGTCGAGTAGAGATGTGTAGTGCGTGTTTCATTACTCAGATTAGAAAGTGATACCTGAGATGTTCCGGAGCTCAGGAGGCTATTGTCTAGGTCTGCTTAGTAGTTAATTGAGGAGTTTAATGATCCTCATGTTGTTTTTATGTGATTAAACAGTTTAGTCGAATTGTAATTTGATGAATGTGAAAATATGTGAAATCTAATAGATGTTAGATAATTTGATTAAGGGATGAATGAAAACTAAAACACATGGTTTTGATGTTTTCACAATGTTAAGTCAAAACAAAGGCGGTGTAAAACCCGGGCTTTTCGCCTAATCGTTTTAGTTTCAGTTTAGTTGTGACCCGGATCGAGTTTGTAACACCCCGTTTCGGCTCACCTGTGAACCGAGCCGAAAATGTCACCGGCGACCGAACCGTTCACTAATCTACTGGGTTCGGTTAAGCCGACCCGGATCTGCCCTCGGCATCTTAAGATGGGGATGCAACCATGAAATGCATGAATGGGAACAATTGGGTTTTAACGCGGTCCTACATGCATGCCATGACGTGCAAGCAAAACAAAACCATGCAACAAACAAGAAATTTAAATAAAAAATTTATTAATTTTTACGGAAAAATGGACAAAACCTCCCTAAAAGTGCAATAGGGGCCAACCTGTCCACGACAAGGGTATATAAATATTTTATCAAAATACGATAAAACATAACAATCTACCATGACATTCAATCATTATCTCATTTGTTTTCACCTGAGCCGAGTCTGAACTCCAAGGCTCCCTACTCATTCACATTTATCCGTTCATTTCATAACAAGCAATTCATCCAAACAAACACATCAAAATTATCATTCACGTAGCAATAACACACCATCATTATAGATTACATGCGGCAAGTACATGTGTGCGCAGTTCCGTGCTGCTCCTCCGCAGTCCCGACAGCTTTCATCCCTCGCATTTCTCACCTACATATATATAGAAAAACCGTCAGTAATGAGTGTTACCGGCCCGGAAAATAACTAATATCAATCTGGCACAGGAGAGCAAACTCTCCTGTTGAATCAAAACCATATACTTCCTCAAGAACTCTCATCAGGGCACATATGGGAGTCGTCGCCCTCGGGTCGACAACATCCCCTTTCCATATCATTCTCTTTCATTGGCCATTTCATCTATCTCTTCCGCGGCAATTCATTCTCATTCGTCTCAGCCCTCTACGTCCTCCGTATTGCTCCTGGCCTTGAGTACAGGGGCCGAGTACTCTCAGGCATGCGCCTTCAGTACCCTTTGAAACCACAAGTCTAGACATGCGCTGCATTGCAGTACCCGTGAACCTCCACACTTCTCCGGGTTTGAGGAACTCAAAGGTGGAGTTGTCAGGATCCCTCGGGAATGAAACGGCCCGCACACCATTCCAGAGCCCACTATCGACTCACACGTGCCCGCTCGCGTAGCACGGTAGTCGGATTTCCCTCATTCAATCTCTCACTGAAAATGCGAAAACTATACATATATATAGGTCTAGGTTGGGATTTATACAATAGGCCCGAAGGCATCGTGAGCTGGATCTGAAGTTCGAAAACAAACTCGAGGGATCTCATCCTCGAGGGTTATTAATCCGGAAAACTGTTGGCTAAATGGCCCGAGTTAAGTGGGATCCGATAAAACGCCACTTAACACGTCCTGCATGTAATAAATCAAATACACAGTAGAATAGCGTAAAACAGAGAACGAGTCCTAAACGGACCTGGTAGAAGCTCCAAGCGTGTCCTCGTGCCTAGGCGGCGAGCTCCTACTCCGTACCTACACATCAAAACTAAATACTAACGCCCGCTCATGATGCAGTCATACATCCTATATCACACATACATCCATCACGCATCAATCAACACACATCAACCTATATCAATTCTAGCAAGTCTACTTAGGCTAGTTTGCATTAGATCATGATCATTACCTAGTTACCCTAATTAGTTTCTTAGCCTCCATTTTTAACACCACTCAATCAAACAAATTTCATATTTTATCCTTAATCAATTCTACATTTATATATATAATTATAACACGCAATTCACCAATCCTAGCATGCAATTCTAATAATCAATACTTTTAAATAATTAAGTTAAAATAAATTATACCTCGCATGATTCGTGGCTCGAATTCAGCACCCTATGGCGTCCGAAGTTCGATAGGGTTCGATCGGAGGGATTTGGCAGAAGATCAGGTGATTTTCGACGAATTTCGGTGAATCCAGTTTTTCGGCGACTTCCTGGCGACTGTCCGACGGTTTTCCGGCGACTGTTCCGGCGGGGCAATCGAGGGTAAGGGTTAGCACCGGCTCGGCGAGCTCGTCCCAATGGTGGTGACAGCAAGGACGGCCGCGGCGGTGATGACCGCCGGCGGCGGCGTCGAGTTCGGTCGGGGCGGTCGGTCGTTCCGATCAGGCCCACGGCCAGCTTCGACGGCGGCGCTAGGTAAGGGGGAAATGTCAGGGAGGTCAAGGGGGTGGTCGTCGGGGTCACAGTGGCGGCGGCGCGGCCCAGACGGCGGTGAATCGACAAGGGGAGCGTCGCGGCTTGTGGGGCGATTCCGGCGTCGTGGCGGCGAGACGGTGGCCTGGGGTGGGTCGTGGTGGCACAGGCATGGGGCGGGGCGGCGTTGATCGGCGGCAGTGCGGCGTCGGCAGTGGCGGCGGCGACAACCACAGTGGGCGGCGATAGGGTTTTGGGAGGGGGAAGTGTCGGGGAAAGGAGAAAAACACTCTCAGTGGCAAACTCATAAATAAGTATTGACTCGATTCCTACTCGAGTCAAAATAATAACTAGTTCGTAATAAATCCTAAAAAAATCTAGAAAAATATGGAAAAATCCCATAAAATAAAACAAACACAACAACATCCAAATGACATGCTCTATAACTAATAACCCACCCGAATATGATCCAACGCGTCCTAATGCGTTATTCGGCCTAAAACTATTTCTACGATCAAACATATAAAAAGAAAAATACTGCATACTTTCATATATTCTGATAACTCATTTCTCACCATCTTCTCGACGTTATCATCATATATTCAGGTACACCTGACTCTCATCGCTCATAACTCACGGCTGGCCTCGACTCAGCACGTGGTTCATGAAACTGACTCGACTCGAACCAATGGTTGAACCGACTGGTTCGGTAACGTAAAACTCTGACTCGAGTCACGGGTTTTACAGAGTTGCCTCCCGACCCTTTTGCCGCCTTATTTACGTGTGGTATGTAGGTATGTATGAGTTGCCCTAGCCTTAGCTCCTTCACATTTGTTGCCCCCGTTGGACGCTATGTGCCCAACCTTTTTGATGTTTGGTTCGGCTCGAGTTGAATCTCCCCCGCATGTCTAGTTACTTTTCGTGCATTGTGGTCGAGTTTATTTAGCGTGTTTCTAGTGGAAAAACATAAAATGATGCACATGAGGATTAGACGTAAAAAGCATCATGCTAGCGCCCTCGCACCCAAAAAAATTTTGAATTTAATGCTCAAGTTCATACCACAGATGCCAAGACGTTGTTTAAGCGCCCTTATGCCTGTGAGTGGGCTTATTTTGGGAATTTTTTCTATGTTATATTTATTTATGTATTTTATAAACCACCAAATAATTTCCTTCTTCTTTTAAAAAAAATTCAAATCTCATCACACCTCTTTATCTGTGGCACCCATGTCTATGACATCACCTAGCCAACCCCCCTCTTTTGTTTTATAAAGCCCCACCCTCATCCTCACCTTTCACCCCAACCCAATCGCTCCACCCCCATTATACATCCTCAATGTCCTTCTCCTTCTCCTAGCCTTCTTCTCCCCTCTTTGAGCTCTCTCTAGCCTTTCCTTACCTTCCAAGATGTTCTTCTATTAAGGGTTGAAGGACTTGGAGTGGGAAAACTCCAAGTGACCTCCCCTTGAACCGTTGAAGGTATGTTCTTTCCCCGGTTGTGATTGATGTTTCTTGTTTGGGTGGCTATTTTGTATATAGATGATGTGTTTTGCATTTTTCTTGCATTTTTACCTTATATATATGCCTCTTAAAGAATTTGGAAAGGTGGTTTCATGTCATTTTCATGTGTAGATAAATAGTTATGACTTTTGCATCAGCTATGTGTCTAGATCTGCACTAGCTAAGCATAGAATTCATATCTCATGATGTAATGGTCCAATTTGAGTGATCTTGCTCTTTTGTCTTCAAAAACCATAGGTCTACAAATATTATGTTGAGAATATCAGCTTATTTTGCATTAATGGTTGTGTAAAGGTCCAAAATTGGACGAAAGGTGACACCTTTCAAGGTTCTAGTGACTTGATGATCCATTTCCTCAATTTTCACACCTTAATATGATTTTAATTTCATTATTTATTTATGTTTATGTATTAAAAATTTTGTGAGCTTCATATCATAAATTTACCATACTAAAATTGCCTCCACTTAAGCTTGAACAAAATTAACAAAACGTTGTGTGCATCTACTATGTTTCTGTGTTGGCTGCTTATGTTGTATGTTTAGTTAAATATTTGGCTAATAATTAGGTCATATAAAAATCTATAATAATTACCTTATAAATCCTAAAAATTTTTGAGTTAAACAAAGTTCATTTTAATGGTTAATGTGCTCGAACTTCTAGAGTACACAGGAACTGGATTTATAACCTATTTTTGTGAATCCAATAAAACAATCCGTTGAAAATAGATTAAGCAGTAGAAAAAGTATGAAATAGATTACTAAGGGTAATAGACGTAATAATAATGTCCTGTAAATTTTTAGAGCATTTGGGTAAGTAGGTAATTAGGTAAAAATTTCTAATTCTACTAGGGTCAGATTAATTACGAAATTAGTTAAATCAATAATCCAGAGTAGAATGAAATTGGAACTGATTACACCTAGGCCCCATTACAATGAAATTGGATCTGAAATCTTAATGGACTAAACTTCCAAGTGTCACCCAATTATTCAAATTGACTTAAGCCCATTTGGAATTCTCACGCCCATAGGCCGAAATTTTGAAGTTTGCTGTGTAGTGACGGGTACTATTCATAATACATTAACTCAACCTTAATTAACCTTAATCAACATGATAATCCACAAATTATCATTTGTTAATATTTACGACAGACCCTTAGGGCATCTAGAAGTAAGGGTTCAATTTTCAGCTTAATTGGATACCATTTGGTTTATCCGAAAAATCGTTCGGTTAAGTAGAATTGTAATCCCAAACCTTAAAACAAACTACCTAATGAAGTTTAACCCATCTTATGTGCCGGCGTGATTCGATCATGATTCAGATTCTATCTCTTGTTAGGTTATGCGGGTTGAGCTAATCGATTAAGGACGCATGGCTCCACTCATCCAGGTCCGTAGGACTCTCTTGCTCCACCCTTATATTTGGCTTTTGAGTGTCACGTTTAATCGCTTTTTAAATGATAGGACAATATCAGTGGCATTTTTATCGGATCCCTCTGATGCCTAGCCATTTAGTTGCATTTTATCGCAAGTTTAATAAAACTACAAGGATGTGATCCCTTGTTGGTTTTCGAACTGAATCTTCAGAAATGTATGATACAAGCCTCTTCCCTAAATATATTATATAATTATGCTAATTTTTACGGATTTTTCACATAAAAGAGTGAGTGGTATGGAGATATGCAGATTGGACTAGTACTCCTTCTACCCTTAAGTAGTGCAATATATGTAGGGTGCTACAAATACAGCGCGTTTTAAAAAATTGTGGCAAATTAGTTCCAAGCCACATAGGTATTGTGGCAGGTGATATATGGAGGATATGAGGGCGTAAGTGATATATGAATGTTTATATGTATGTAAGATGCCACTTTATATGTTACCTTGTATGATTTTGGAAATTTCTACAACTTTTCTTATGTGTTTAGATACACATTTGCCAGTAATGTTATATTCTTAGTCTCTATTGGACAAGTAATTAATTCCTTGATTAATGACAATTTTCTTTAATATATGTAGGTTTTTAGTCTTTTTGATCGGTGTAGGTGGACGGATCGGAAGGTTCATGATGGGGGATTTCGTGATGTATTTGTGTTAATTACCAAATTGATGTAATATGAAATTGGGATGTAGAGTGTTATAGAATAAGCCCTAAAGTTATATGAACTTGTATGATTCGGGTTAAGTTAATTGATTGTTGTTGTGCATGTTGCATCATCACATTATTATTGTGGGGAAGACACACTTTGGGGCACTCTAATTTTCATTTGTAGGGTATATGTGAAATCTCTCAACTTAGTCCTACATATAATACCTACTGGGCAAATATCCTATTTATAAGTGGAAATAGACTATAGATGTTTAACTTGGTTAACAACTGTTGAAGAAATGACATAGTCCATTAGTTTGCACTTTGGACTGGGTTGTTACAAATGGTATCAGAGTAACTTGGTTCCGTGTTAGATGGTGGGCTAGACTACAGACGTTGCCTAAAGTTGCCGCTCACGGGCCAGAGAAGGACGTGTGCTAAGGCTAGCAATGGAGGTTGTGTGTAGGAATTTTGGGGATGAAATTTCCTAAGGTAGGTGGATTGTGAGATCCCTCAACTTAGTCCCACATCTAATACCTACCAGGTAAAGATCCTGTTTATAAGTGGGAATAGACTATAGATCTTTAACTTGGTTAACCACTTTAAAAGAAATGACTTAGGCCCATTACGTTGTACTTTGGGCCGGGTTGTTACAGTATAAGCCTCAAAGTTCTGAAACACGATGAGGGCCTTACTAGATATGTGAAACATATTTGTTGTAGCTCTGTGTGTGCGATAAAGAAATGTGGGTAGGAGGAGCATATGGTTCACACTGCTTGAAGACCCATGTGAATTTTGGGTGTTAGGGTTTGATGCCCTGTCATCCGATAATGCTGTGTCGAGTATGTGGAACAGATAACCACAACCATTGTTTAAATTCTCTGCATTCATTTGCATGTAAGAAATTAAGAAATGTAATGAATCACTTGAAATAAGTAGGAAGAAAAGGTTCATGTCACAATGTGCAACCTTGAAAGTGCAGCGGGGGTGCGCCTCTTCTGCAGTAATGAGTGAACATCAGCATTTTTAAGTCACCACTTCTAGTGGAAGGGGAGGTTCTACCTCTATTATGACTAGGGGTGATCAAATAGGATCCTTAAGTTTAAAAACCTCTCTATGCTAGTATGAGTCAACATGTATATCTGATGAAACCCTGTCAAGGTTACCCATCTCAAGCCTCCTCGAGGGTTGAGAGTCGCTTCAGTAAAGGTTGTATGAGAGTAGTCCAACGAATAGTTTTCAAATTATGACATCGTACTTCGGTCTATCCTTGGGCCAAAAAATGGGCTGTTACACATTAGTTCCAAGCCACCTTGGTACTATGGCAGGTCATATATGGAGGATGTGAGAGCGTTAGCAATATGTAAATTTTGATATGTATGTAAGATGACACTTTGTAAGCAATTATGGAATGATATGTTGCCGCATCGGCCTTTTCTTACCACGCTATATGATTCTGAAAGTTTCTACAACTTTTTCGTTGGTATTTAGATACCCATTTACTAGTAATAATATATACTTAGTCTCTAGAGGACCAATAATCAATTCGTTGATATACTAACATTTTCTCTAAAATATGTAAGTGTTTAGTCTTTTTGACCAGCATAGGTGGATGGATCGAAAGGCTCATGGCGGGGGATTTCGTGTTGTAATTGTGTTAATTACCGAATTCATGTAATATGAAATTGAGATATAGTATGTTATAGGAATAAGCCTAGAAGCTGTATGAACATCCATGATTCATGATAAGTAAATTGATTGTTGTTGTGCATGTGTGTTTTATATATCATTACATTATTATTGTAGGGCAAATCCACTTTGGGGTATTCTAACCATTGTATGTAGGGATAAGCCTCAAAATCCTGGAACATAATGAGGGGCTTAACAAGTACAAGAAACATATTTGTTGCAGCTGTGTATATGTGTGATAAAGAAATGTGGGTAGGAGGTGCATATGGCTCACACCGTTTGAAGACCTATGTGAAGTCCAGGTGTTAGGGTTTGATGTCATGGCATCTGATGCTGTTGTATTTAATTATTTAATTATTTTTTTGCAAATGTTGGGTATATGGAACAGATAACCATGACCTATTTAAATTTTTTGCATTCATCTGCATCTAATAAATTAAGAAATGTAACGAATCACTTACACTAAGTATTAAGAAAAAGCTTCATGTCACAACATGCAACCTCAAAACTGTAGCGGGGGTATGCCTCTTCTATAGTTGAGAGTGAACATCATTATTTTTAAAGTCACCACTCATAGTCACAGGGGAGATTCTACCTCTGTTGTAGCTATAGGTGATCAAATAGGATCCATAAGTTTAAGAGCCACTCTATGCTAGGATGAATCTGCATATGTGATGAAACCCTCTAAGGTTGCCTGTCTTAAGCCTCCTCGAGGGTTGAGATCCACTTCTATAAAGTTTATACGAGAGTAGTCCAACGAATAGTTTTCCAAATTATAACATCGCACTTCAGTCCACCCTCAGACCGAACAATGGGGTGTTATAGGCGGGGCCTATTTTTAACCAGCAAAAGAAGAGAAATCGATTAAACTGACTGGTCATACTGATAAAACTTCGGTCATCCACACAAGCCAATGCCATAGTTGGAATGCTTACTGCACACTTGTAGTGCTTATGCTTATTTGTGTGGGCTTATTTGTAGGATAGTGTGACTGACATCATCATACAAAACACAAGAGTTGAGATGCAAAATCGGAATTGGTCATAGTTGATAAATAAAACAATATATTATTTGAAAATTTCTCATGATCGATTAGTAATATAATATCATATGGACAATGCTAATGATAATAGTAGTTTTCTCTTGTTTTTTCTTGTGAATAATGAGTTGATGATGTATGTGGTACATGTCACTTAATCAACAAATTAATTCCTGGAATAATGAATGTATAACAGATTGCAAATGTAGAAAATCAAGATGAAATAAGTGGGTCTAAATCACTAAAAAGGGTGGTACCTCTCACTAAAACTTGAATAAAAGATGAAGCTAACATAGAGGTTAGTAAATTTTGAAAGTATAAAAGATAAAAGAGTAAAGACTACTAAGGGGTAGTTACACTCTAATTTAGGGTAAAATTAGATTAATTAAGTGGTTAATTGATCTAATAAATGATTGATTACGAATGTTGATTTAATCATATTTATACTTATTTAATCTATGATTTATGTTAAATATTATGCATATATATATATATATATATATATATATATATACATGTTGGAAATGTGAACAAGTATGTTGTCATTTATCTTGTCGAAGGTTATTCTATTTATTCATATTTTTCTACTATTGCATATTGTGTATAGGAGTAGATGACTCGGCACTGATTACCTAGTGCTGAGTAGAAAATAATTATCTTTGTGCGTAGGTTAGCAGTTGAAGATTTGGAGAGCGAAGGCATGGATGATAAGCTGTAGATTACTTATATATAATGAAGACAATTAGATGTGAAGACTATTTTTTGGATATATTTTTATATTGTAATAGTCTTTTTATTAATATATTATATGGTTATTGACAAGGACTGGCTCCATTGTTTTCTGTGTGCACTATTGATACCATTTTTATTTAATTATTTATTATTTTAATTGAGTAATGGTCTATCCTTTCGATTAATTATTTGTGAAGAAGAGCAATTTGTTACATGTTACCTTATAAACCTCATTTAGGGGCCTTATTTTTCTTATTTTTTGAATTGTGGCTGCTCTTCCGACATTAAAGATTGGATGGATTGATCTATTGCTAGGGTTTCCCCAACTCTATATTTAAGGGCTTCTTTTCTTCTTCTTTCTTCATAAGTAGTGACATGTTTTTGGTCTTTCCATCACCGTTACAATCCCATGTTGTTTGGTTCAAAAGTAATTCACAAATATTCTTATCCATCCTAGAGGGTGGGAATGGAGGAGGGTCTCTTACTTCAGAGGGCTAGAGGATTAGGTTGAGAGGTGAAGGACTTCATTGGTGGATTAAGTGGAGAGGATGAAGGACATCTCTGCTACACTATAGCCTTCCTTTGCTTGTGGAGTTAGAGCCGATGCACTTAATGTAAACCCCATGACTCGAGTTAGAGTCTTACATTAGGGGACCAATTGGTTTAATCGTCGGTTTGAATCGATTTAGTTTCATGAACCACGTGCTGAGTCAAGGTCAGCCATGATTTCTGAGTGATGAGGGTTAAGTGTACCTAAGTATATGATGATAATGTCAGGAAGACAGTGAGAAATGAGTTATCTGAGTACATGAAAGTATGCAGTCTATTTTTTTATTTATTTGATTGTAGAATTATTATTAGGTCAAATAACGCATTAGGGTATGTTATAAGGCAGTTTAGGTGGGCTATTAGTTATAGAACATGTCATAGTGGTGTTATAGTGTGTAATATATTTTATGAGATTTTTCCCTATTTTTTTGGATTTTTTAAGGATTTATTACGAGTTAGTTATTATTTTTAACTCGAATCGGAGAAAGGTCAAGTTTTACTTACGATATCACCACCGGCCCATTTCTTCTCTCCCCCATCCCCCCAACACTTATCTTCTTCCCCCAAACCCTTGATGCAACCACCTCTGCGCGTTGCTGATGCCACGGCCAATGCCACCCCGCCACTGATCAACGCCGCTAAGCCTAGTCATGCTGTCGCCATGCCACCCTGAGCTGGGCACTAGCGTCGTGCTCCCATAGACAATCTTGTCGCCTCAATGTCAGCGACCCTCCCATGACGTTTCCCGACCTCAGTGGAGCCCAACGTTGCCCACATCGGCTAGATGTCCACACCCCATCGCCAACAACCTTGCTTTGCCATTTTTCGGTGAGCCGCTACCTCCGCCGACCATGTTGACATCATAGATGCGTCGGGCTTGCCAAGCTGGTGGCAATAGTACCCCATATCACCACCATTCCACTGGTAGCCGCCATTGGCAACAGTTGCCAGAAAACCGTCTGAAAGTTTCTTGAATACCCTTGAAAACTGCCAAAAAACTATTGGAACTCACCGAAAAATTGAGATTCGCTGGAATTCACTAGATCTTTTGTCGAACTCATCCAGTCGAACCCGATCAAGCTTCTATCACAGCCGAGCGTCGAATTCGAGCTCCGAGCACGCGATGAAACCCTAGCCGTGGATCATCGTCAACGATGACGCGAGGTATAATTGCCTCTAATTTAATTATTGAAAATTGATGATTGTTAGTACAATATGCTAGGATTGATGAGTTGACATGCTAGATATTTTTATTGTAAATAAAAATAAAATATGAATTGCCTGATTAAAGTTTATTAAAACGGATGCTAAGGAACTAATTAGGTAAACTAAGTAATTATTGTAATCTACTGCAACGTAGCATAGGGAAACATTATGTGTGATTGATGTATGATGTGGTGTGTGTATGCTATACAATGTTTGATGCATCATTTAGTTAGCGGGCGTTAGCTTCTAGATTTGACGTGTAAGTACGGAGTAAGAGCTTACTGCCTAGGCACAAGGACACACTTGGAGCTTCTGCCAGGTCCGTTCAGGAATCGATCCCAATTTATTGCCTCATTCTATCGTGATAACAGGTAAGCATACGTGTTGAGTGGTAGATTTATTGAATCCCATTCCACATGGGTTGTTTAACCGATCATATTTCCGGATTAATAACCCTCGGGGATGAGATCCCTCTGATTTGTTTTCAAAATACAGATCCAGTTTACGATGCCTTCTAGCCTATTATATTGAAATCCCTACCTAGGCTTATGTATATATAGTTTTTTGCATTTTTAGTGAGATGTTAGACAAGGGAAATCGATGGCTACGTCTTGAGATAGGGCGTGTGTTTGTCAAAGAGGGCTCTGGAATTAGTGAGTGACTGTTCCATTCCCGAGGGATCCTGATAACTATACCTTTGAATTCTTCAAACCCGGAGAAGTGTGGAGGCTTACGGCTACTGCTATGCAGCGCATGTCTAAACTTATGGCGAAAAGGGTACTCAAGGCGCATGCCTAACAGTACTCAGCCTCTGTACTCAGGGCCAGGAGTAATACGGAGGATGTAGAGGGCTGAGAGGAAAGAGAATGATTTTCCCGCACAAAGGGATAGTTTAAATTGCCAAGGAATGAGAATGATATGGAAAGGGGATGCGTATGCCCGAGGTCAACGGCTCCCATTATTGCCCTTATGAAAGTTCTTGAGGAAGGGTATGAGGATTTTATTTAACAGGAGGGTCAGCTCTCCTATTTCAGTTTGTTTTTAGTTATTTTTGGACCGGTAACATTCGTTACTTAGGTCTTTTTATTATATATGTAGGTAAGATCAGTGAGGAATGAGCACTATCGAGACTGCGGAGGAGTAGCACTAAAATGGTGCACACATGTACCTGCAAGTGTATGTAATGATGATGATGTGTATTGAACTATGTAGATGAAATTGAAATGATATTTTGTGAATTTATTATAAGTATTTTACTTGCGAATGAAAATCATTGACATAAATCATAACCTAAAATTAATTTTCTATTAATTTTCAAGATTTTAAATAAAATCATCAAATAAAATTTAATATAACAAATGTTCGGAATAATCTAAGCTCCATGAACCGAACCGAAATCTCACTGTCATGCAAACAATCTAAAAGTATAATAACAAATAAGAAAAAAAATTCAAAAGTTTAATAACAGAGTCCTCTAGTTGTCCCAACTCTACCTATCCTTTCATGCTCACAGCTACTAAGGCAATTTTGTGTTAGTGATAAAAATACAAAGTCATATAATTAAAAGAAACAAGTTAATATATTCCGTAATATCTGAATTTGAGTCCTTTAGTGATTATGAGCCTATGCCGAGCTCTTATTATGCAAGGAGAGGCGGCCACCCATCCAGCTACAATCCCATGTATGCAGACACACGCTATGTGGCCCACGCCATGTAGTTACCGATATTTGCTATTTATTCACATTCTCGATATCACAAGTGCATAAGGAGTTGTCTTGCGACATTACGCACTGTCACCCCTTTTGGCATGGTGGTAGGTATTTAATCTTTCAAAAAGCTTAAGGGTGCTGCCCCGTGTCGGACTGAGTCAATTCTTTGACCGGGATTGCGCTCGGTGCATTGGTGATCGAATGTAAGCACAGGTTGACTAAGGCTCCTAAATAGGAATATATAACATTTCGAGCAATTATACGAACCTGAAATTGTGAAGATGCACCCACAACTATAGGCTCGTAAATAGGAATATATAACATTTCGAGTAATTATACAAACCTAGAATTGTGATGAGGCACCCACAACTATGACACATTGTAACACCCCAAACCCAATTCACGCTCGTGAACAAAATCGGCATGTTACAGGCCCCGGTTAGGTCGGCGAACCCGAACCCAACTCGTGCGAATCTAATCTCAGCGTCTTAAGATGAAGATACGACTCGTCATACATGGATGAATGCACGGAATCCTAACATGATACTACGTGGATGACATGCAAAATAAATTACACACCAATACAATTATGATCAAATCAGTAAAAATTCTAAAATAACACGGACAGAATCTCCCCTAAAAGTGCAATTAGGGACCACCCTATCAAATGATATATACAAATATATATGCATGTATCAACAATTTCATTCACACAAAATCTAATCTACTATACACTCATTATGAAGCTTGGGTCTCAACCCTCAACGCTTCTACTGCACAATCTATTCACATTTCCTTTTCCTGTCATCATGTCTTAGTATTTCATCTCATCACATCCTCAAATTTTAGCATTTAATCACATCACATCAATATAATAACATCATAAGAAAATATAACCACTCAATCGACTGACAATGTGTGCAAGCGACGACAGTGCTCCTCCGTCCAAACTGGCTCTTCCAACTCGTGATTATTACCTACATATAGTATAAAAATATGTTAGTAACAAGTGTTACTGGTCCAGAAAATAAAATAACTATAACAAGCTGGCTATGTGAGCAAACTCTCATATGAAAGAAAACATCATATACTTCTCGTGAACACTCTGAAGGGCACCTACTGAGGAGCCACTGGGTTGTAGACCTGGTAGCATCCCAAACTGATTGATCTGTTGCAGTTGATGCCTCTCTCGGCATTTTCTTACTTCATTTTCTGGTCTCAAATCCTAAGCCCTCTCCTTACCTCCATATTTCTCCTGGCCTTGAGCACGAAGGCCGAGTACTCTCAGGCAATCGCCTTTAGTACCCTTTGAACCACAAGTCCGGACATGCGCTGTACTAAACAGTACCCGTAAACCTCCACGTTCTCCAGGTGTGAGGAGCTCAAACGCGGAGTTGTCAGGATCCCTCGGGAATGGAACAGTCCGCTGCACTAATCCAAAGCCCGCTTTGACTGTCACAGCATCCGCTCATGGTACGTGCAATCGGTTTCTCCATCTCTCGTCTCACTGAAAACTCGATAAAATTATATATATAGGCCTGGGAAGGGATTTATATAATAGGCCCGAAGGCAACTTGTGGTGGATCTTGTTTTCAAATCATCCTCGAGGGATCTCATCCTCGAGGGGTTATTAATCCAGAAAACTGTTCGGTTAAATGGCCCGAGTTAAGTGGGATCCAATAAAACGCCACTTAACCCGTCCTACAAATAATAAAATAAACATACAATAGAAGAGAACGTAAAACAGAGACGAGTCCTAAATGGACCTGGTAGAAGCTCCAAGCGTGTCATCGTGCCTAGGCGGCGAGCTCCTACTCCGTACCTACACATCAAAACTAAATACTAACGCCCGCTAACTAAATGATGCATCAAACTCAACATGACCAATACACACTCACAATACAACTAACATCAATCAACAATCAAATAATCATAAGTATGAAAGGAATTCTAACTCCTATTCATACCAATCTTATCGTGTTTTTCTAAGTTACGTCGTAATCACTTATCATGCTCTCATTAGATCACTTACTCTTCATTCACACTTAATCTCATCATGCAACTCATCGTTTCATCCATAATTAAGCATTAATCACATCAATAAACCAACCCTAGCATGCTGTGCTAACAATCATCAAGTTTAAATTATAAATTTGGAGGTAATTATACCTCACGTCATCGGCAATCGGCGACGACTAGGGTTCCGTCGTGCGTCTCGGAGCTCAAATTCGGCGCTCTTCGGCATCCAAAATTCAATCGGGTTCGACTGAGTGAGCTCCACGGAAGATCTGGTGAATTCCAGCAATTCCGGTTTTCCGGCCGGTGGTTTTCGCAGCTTCAGTAGTTTCCGATGACAACCGCCGACGGTGTCTCCTGGCTAGAAGGCAATGGTATTGGGTACCATTGGAACCGGCTCGGTGAGCCCGACGCGTCTACGACGTCGACATGGTCGGCGGAGGTGGCGCCTCGCCGGAAAATGGCTAAAACAGAGGTGGCGGCGATGGGTGACTCGATCCGGCTAGAGCGATCGGCGACGGAAGCGCGGCTTCCTCCCGTCAGGGCAGCCAGATGCTGGTTGAGCCTGGTCAGGGCTGCACGGCAACACCGTTGCGGGGCTAGGCAGGCGACGATCGGCGGCAGGCCGGCGTCGATAGCGACAGCAACGACAAGCCGAGGGTGGCGCGGCTAGTGTTTGGACGGGGAAGAAGAAAGAAAGGTCGAGGGGGTGAGAAAAATAACTGGGTGGCAAACTTGTAAATAATACTTGACTCGTGTCCAGCTCGAGTCATAGAATAATAACTAAGTCATATTAAATCCTAAAAAATCGGGAAAAAATCCCATAAAATCAAACAAACACCAAAACATCATAATGATATGCTCTAGAACTATCAACTCACCCAAATTGCCCATAACGCGTCCTAACGCGGTAAACGGCCTAATGACTAATTCTACGATCCACTATATATAAAAATAAAAAAAGTAACTGGCATACTCTTATATATCTGATAACTCATTCTGTTCTGCTATGTTCATGACGTTATCATCATATACTTGGGTACGCATGACCCTCATAGCTCATACACGCGACTGGCGTCGGCTCAGTATATGTGTTCTAAAACTGACTCGACTCGAAAATAACGGTCGAACTGACCGGTTCTGAATCTAAAACCCTGACTCGAATCGTTGGTTTTACAATCTTCCCTCCTTATAAAAATTTCATCCTCGAAATTTCGACTCAAGGAGGTTCTACTGAACTAATACCTAGAAGCTAGATCACACACCAGTTGTATCCTCTACTCTTCGATAGCCATGTACCTCCTCACTTACTGTAGTTGCACCGTCATGGCGGGTTCTGCTTGTGATGCTGTCAATATCAACATTCTATTTCTAATGCTGTCTATGCCTGTTCTGACATGACCATCATCCTTCTCTTCTGTTCTGATCCCTACTGCTAACTCGGCAGAAAAACCCTAGGTCACCCCTAAGGGCCTACTGGGTTGGTCAAGCAGATACTCTAGAGTATCGCAAGGTTCTAATCTGAGCTATGTCTGGGAAAACTACATCGAGGGTAAGACCTACCTGCTAGCATCTACCCATGTCTCTCTAATCCTCATCTATGTGAAAAGTCACCTACATGTACTCTCAGGAAACTCTATCCTAGGTCCTACAACCATCCTAAAGTGTGCTATGAGTTTCCTGCTAGGTACGGGTGTATAGACTAATGAGCTGCACGGCTCACTATCGCCAGTCTAGATCCAACTCTCAGGTGTCCCTGTATAAGGAACTGGACCGCTCACTGGGTCCTAGTTGACTCGGTCCTGAGTCAAGTATCTCACTCTATTCTATAAGAGAACAAGGATAGCTGCTATGACTCTACTGTATACTATGGCTCTGGTGGCTATCTATACAACCACTAACTACTGCTGAAAGGAGGCGAGAACACCTGTACATACACAGTGTGTCTCAAGGAGTATGATAACATACTCTGCATGGGTCTGTAGAGCCTGCATCTGGTCTGTGGCATGTGCTCTGGGCAATGTATACTCATCTCAATCATCTGGGTAAACTGATAGTAAAACTGACATATACAAAGGGGTGAGTGGAAATCCTCAAGTGGAAGCTCTACTCTGTCTGACATCTATAGGTTATAGGAAGGGGACTAAATCTCGTGAAAATCTAGTCACACTACTCAAGAACTCTCACTAGGTGATATCTCATCCTCACATGTGGTATCTGATGCCAGGTAAATGGGGGAATCCACTAGGTTAAGAAATACCCGCTACATAGGTATGTCACTCTGATCTATGGTAAGGTCAAGGTATCATGTAAATGGCAAGGGAGATGAAATCCCTATGTAGCATACTGGGTGGCCAAAATATCGGTAGGTCTATGGACTTGTCTCTAAGATCACCATAATTCACTATGCCACAGGTGATCAGGCTGTGGAATAGTCAATCAATGACGAATCTCAGAAATGGCTCCTAAGTGGCTCTAGTTCAATCAGCTAACAGTAGGCACATGTTTCTCGATACTGTACTAGTCACGCACTTCTAAACGGGCGGGGTTCAAATGACCCAAAGAACCACTGTCTCCCCTCAAGTCTACGGGGACTCATAGTGAGGTTTGACACGTGTCTCGTCTGCTCTTCAGTGGTGTGTGACCTGCCGTCCCGTACCGATTTGTAGTACTAATCTTGACTCACATGACTACTACCGTTGTGGTAGACTCTCAAGCAAGGCTATCAATCAAGATGAGCATACACTGATATCACTGTTCTGGTCAGCATGGTCTGTGCTGTCTGAAGTCTCTGTCTACATTGCTCTCATGCTGGGGTGAAATCCTCATCAGAAAGTTAGTCTGCAAACATCTACCTGCACTGTAAGCCCTAATCAGTACCATGAAGGTACTTCTATACTCAGGGTAAGGCTCAACCCTATGGTTCAAGGTGAGAACCTAATTGTGCTGGCGAAACACCAGGGAATCACTATCCTTCTAAAGGACACTTCCTCACTAACCTTCTATCTATGCCCAATCCTCTAGTACAAGTCTAACTCCTGTCACTGATGGCCCATCGCTAAATAGGTCAAACTGCGTGTGTGACTATCTACTAACCGTCTGATCTGTGTATGCTGGTTGTGGCCCATGGATGTACTATCATGAAATCTGCACAATCTGATCATTGTGACCATCCCATCTGGAGGTCATACTGTCATGTTCCCTGATTCTGCCCATGCGCATTCCTATGAGACTGTCACTAATAGTGCCTGATGATGTTATCTTGCAATATGCATCTAACCCAAGGGTGTCAGGTCAAGACAATGATTGCAAGAGAGCTGTGAAGTCGGATCCTATGCTATCTCATCTAAATAACCTCAGTTTTCCTAACTCCTATGCTATCTCATCTAAATAACCTTAACTTGTTCCTAATTCTATGCTATCTCATCTAAATAACTCTTCTCTGTTCTGCTAAATAACCTTAGTTTTCCTAACACTTCTACACGGACGGCGGTAGTGCATCTTCGGTTGGTTGTAGTTCATCTCGGACGGCGGTTGTGCACCTCGGCAGTGGTTGTATGACTCGGTCGATGGTCGTGCAACTCGGTCGGCGGTTGTGCAACTCGGTCGGTGGTTGTGCACTCAATCGATGGTTGTGCACTCGATCGACGATTGTGTGACTCGGTCGACGGTCGTGCAACTCGGTCGGCGGTTGTGCAACTCGGTCGGTGGTTGTGCACTCGATCGGCGGTTGTGCAACTCGGTCGGTGGTTGTGCACTCGGTCGGCCGTTGTGCACTTGGTCGGTGGTTGTGCAACTCGGCCGGCAACAGTGCTAACTAGGTTCTACAAGTCTGATCCTGATCATATATATCGTAAATCCACTACTGTTTCTACATATCTTAGCTGCTAACAACTCGCCTCAGGTTGTCCAAACATGCGTGTCTGATCCAGAGGGGTTTGGATCATAGTGCCGACACATATGATGGTAAACCTATGCTGAACCCACTCTAATCTCTTGAAATCTGGAGTGGCTGCTTTCATCGGTGCTGACTGGCCCTCAAACGGCAATCACTGATCTGGTGCCTTATCTCTAGTGGAATCCTCGTCAAATATCTGATCTCGTAAGCAATAGTAGTCCTGATCTCTTCCTCATCATATCGAGACCTCTGTCTGGCAAAGTGAAGCCAAAACTGTTGCCCGTAGGTCATAAACTAGTGGAAGAGGGGAAGGTGGTGAAGTGCTAATCGAACTATCGATCCACCACGCTACTCATCCTCATTCATCACTATCTTCTGGAAGTGGTCCATCTCATGTGCCAACCAACTTGCCAGTACCTCTATACTTCAAGCTCCTTATTGTTACCCCTTTTCTTTTAACTCATTCCCATCATGTACACCATGTCCCATAGAAACAAGACTAATGTGGTGACATGCAAAATACGAATACCTGGTCAATCATCCAATTCACTTATGTGATGGACAGAACTAGTGGGTTTCTAAGCGCATCATGACAATCCTTTCAGATTCCTGCTCACATCTGCTGACAGCCGAATCAGGTATAAGATGAGATCTTATGCCCATTCTACCTCTGCTAGCACTACAACACTCCCTGCTCACATCTAACTGACAAATAGTCTGATATCATGATAAAAATCTATAGAAATGACCTACCAACTCAACTAAGGCCAATTCCACATACTTCTGATCAAGTCTTGAATACACTGTTATGCAACTAACTTATGAAAAAAAGATCTCCATGTAAAGAAAATCAAAAGAAATATACCTGCCAGCTGGACTTGGAGCAGTCTTTGCACACACATCACCTATAAAAGTATCTTACATCTTAATCAACCGAGAGTGGCTCTTATACCAATTCTATAACACCCCAAATCCGGTTCACGCTCGTGAACCAAATCGGCATGTTACAGGCCTCGGTTAGGTCGGCTAACCCGAACCCAACTCGTGCGGATCTAATCTCGGCATCTTAAGATGAAGATACGACTCATCATACATGGATGAATGCACGGAATCCTAACATGA